>CAWUFW010004584.1:1420000-1507689 GCA_963921515.1 Calotriton arnoldi | reverse complement strand
AACTCCTAATGAGTAGAACTGTGCAAAGTTGCAGGATTCTGCTTTTGCACCTTTTGTGAAATTTTAGAGGAAATTCCACAAATGTACAAAGCTCTTCACTTTGAAAATTATACCCATAAACAGCTTTTATATTCCCCTTTACAACATCATGCATGAGTAAATTCAACTGAATAAACCTTTGCAGGTTAAGTTACACTTTTCAAAAACAGTGTTTGTTTCCTGAACAAATGAGTTTCCATTTTGTGTTTTTTACTTTTTTGCTCAAAACTATTTTCCCATAGAAGCTTCGTGACCAGAATAATTCTCGCAAATTACTGATGGCAAATGTAATTTCTCATAGAATACACAGATGTATTTAGGTCAAAAAAACTTTAGAGCTGAGCAGGCACCCCACTGAAAAAACAATATTCCACTCCCCATTTCTTAACGGGTGTCTATCCTGGCTGGCCATTACTAAATCAGACATTTTCTAGATTTTAAGTAACCAGAAGGTAGTCTTTGTTCACAGTATGTCCAAATTGTTTTCTGCAAAAAGTGTATCTTTTTTTATTTGTAATATATTTGTGTGAGTATTGGGAGATTTATACAACAGGGATATTATGCAAAGTGGGGCCACACATTCTGTTTTGGGGTAATTTACAGTGAGCACCCAGACTGCTCCTTAGCTTAGTAAACAGGAAAGTAACTACAGAGCTGAACATATTTTAAATCTCACAGTCAGGGCTAGTGGAATTATGCGAGTCTGCGGTAGCAGCAATTTCCGCTGATTTTACATTAGCCGCACTTGCCACTTAGGGGCATATGTACAAGGACTGGAGATAACTATCGCTAACGCGAGTTAGCAGCAGTTTTTTTATCGCTGTGTACCGTGGAAAACTATCGCCTTGTTAGCGACATATTTACAAGACGTCGCTATCTGGCGATATTTTCAGGGATAGGCGGTGAAAACTGCCGCTAACATTAGCGCGATGGCGATAGGAATTCCGGCGTTAGCGAGCGAAAACCAACAAAAGGCCCATTAGAGGCAAAAAAACTCACGTTAGTCAGCCCAACGTGAGTTTTTTTTGCCTCTAATGCAAAAAATAGCCGACCTCCAATAGAAAATAGTAAAAAAATCAAATAAAATGCAGATTTGAGCAGCTAGGGCCAAGTGCAGCACACATCAACTACCCCCTCAAGCCACCCAACATCCTGGATGACCAGGATGAGAGCCTGGATGCCTCGCTGGACCTGCCTCAGGAGCCTGAATGCCTCGCTGGACCTGCGTCTGGAGCCTGGATGCCTCGCTGGACCGGAGCCTGGATGCCTTGCTGGACCGGAGCCTGGATGCCTCGCTGGACCTGCGTCTGGAGCCTGGATGCCTCGCTGGACCTGCGTCTGGAGCCTGGATGCCTCGCTGGACCTGCGCCTGGAGCCTGGATGCCTCGCTAGACCTGCGTCTGGAGCCTGGAGTGGGATGCGGAGGAGCTGTGGAGTCGATGAGTCGTGGCAGTAGACATTGAGGCGCGACGTTCACCCGTACCTGGTAGTGAAGTCTGGCAGGTCGCATGGAGACACGTTGCTAACCTGTGTGAGAAGACCGCCTTGCACCCCTTGGAGCTGTTAATGGTAGAGGCGCTCCTGCGCACCAACGTAGGGAGGTCTGCATCGCATACTACGATTCACCACTACACCGAAGTGCACGGAGGGGATTACCAACGGTGGGCGGCGCCTCTCTGCATCACAGGCCGGATGATGTTGCGCTGGCCGGACGATGTGGAGGGTGAGGCCCCTGAGCTGCACCGAACTTGTGTGGCGGGAGCGCTGCAACTTCACGCCTAAGGGGGCCCTGCTGCATCAACTGCATCGGGAGGTTCACCAGCGGACTTGGCGATGAATGCTGTACACAGGTTTGTGAAATCCAACCTGGCTGAGGCTCCTGCTGGCTAAGTCACAGATTTGGAGAGAGTGCAGCAGATTGCGCCACGGTGTCAATGTCCAGGTAAGGAGAAGGTGGGATGCGTAGCGGAGGAGGCCTGGGGGTCGAGTAGCCCTGGCCTAGCACCTGTAGATGACGCACCCCCAGTGGTGGCTCATCCGCTATGGCCGAAGAGCGTCGCCCCACTGCTTTCAAGCAGTGCAAGAAGTGGAAAAATCATCACATGATGATAACTTCATGATGTAATCGTGCTATGTTTCCTTTGCGGGCGGCCCAAAGCAGTCATGCGCACTTCCCTGTTAGCAATGCAGCAGCATTACAGCTTGCATGGAGAACATGCCCACCCCTCCAGCCCCAGGCTGCATGCCTTGTCCCGGCGCCAATGACCCATCCCAATGCCACATCACAGCGTTGTGATTGGCTCAGGGGAGGGAGCCTGGCTGCCTACTTCCTGTTCCTGGAAGCAGACTCAGGAGAGCAGGAGCAACGAAGACACTGGACCCGGCCTCGAGGTAAGATTTCCCTCATTTAAATACATACAACACCCGCACACACACACACCCCCGCGTCCACGCCCCATCCAGTGTTCTTTCCGGTGTTTCCCACCTCCCAGCTATCCAGTCCCCCTGCATCACTTTCAATGGCGGCCGCTGTGCGGCCATGCGCAGCGGGCGTACCACTGGTGTGCCAAAGGTATATATGAAGTAACGACACATACCATTACATCGCATTCCATCACAATGCATACTAATACTAGGCATATTGCAAAAGTAGGGAAGGTGTTGCATTGCGGAGATGTAAAAATTACTATTCCCACTTCAGTGAGTACAACCCTAAAACTAACCCTTGCACCCCAAAGCAAACTGTGAACCCTAAAATTCATCTTTGAGCCCCCAAAACACACCCTAAAAATCATCTTTGACCCAATTGCACACCCTAAAATTCATATTTGACCCAAATTCACAGCCCAATTTTATAATTTTACCCCAATGCACACCCCATATTTCCTATTTGACCCCAGAACAGCCCACATTTCTGATTTAACCCAATAATACACCCCAAATTTCATCTCCGAAACACGAAACCCATACCCACCCTGAAACTTAAAAATACCCCATTACTGACATCACAATGCGTTGTAATGGAATGCGATGTAAAGGCACCTGCGTTGTTGGAGTAGCGTTGTAAAGGCATTACGATGTAATGCCTGCGTTGTAATGGACATATTTCGTGCCAACGGCAAGCCATAGGCAAGCCCGTCTGCTTCCGTCTGCCCCTGGACCGCGCTCAGCACCAAGGACCCTTCCTCTCGGACACTCCACCGCTACAACGCCAGCACCCTCCTCGCCATCAACCCTGGATGCCACATCGCATGCCAGGACCAACCTCTGCTCCAGAACGGACATCGCCATCACTGACGGCTACTGAATCCCCCCCAAGGACCACCCCGACCGTCCAGGAGGAGGCATTGCCATCACCTACAGAAGCACACTCCAACTGACCATGCACTCTAATGACCCAACGGTGACCATGGACCACCTCAACTCCCAGATCCGGACCAACCCCAATCCCATCCTCTGCGGCACCCTCATCTGCAGGCTACCCGGGCCATGGCCCCCCATTCTCCGATACCATTGTAGACATCATTGCACCCCAGGCTCTCCCATCCACGATGACATCCTACTCGGTGAACTTAAGTTCCACCTGGACAACCCCAGTGACCAGAACACCAACCCCTCCTGGGAAAGGTCCCCAACATCAGACTCAAGCAGCTAGTCACTGCAGCAAGTCACATAGCAGGACACACGGTCGAGGACGTATCCTACAGCCACACCACTGGACTCTCCTGGACCGACCATCATTGTATTCATCCCGTCTTCACCATACCCACCGGACACCACCGCCATCATCGCCCCCCCTCGCAGCTGGATCAAGGCGACGGAAGAATGTCTCGTCAACTCCCTCAGCACCACCACTCCGCCAACGCTTACAGACGATGACACCGCAGCGCGCAACCGTCACCAATGGATCTCCAACTGCGCCGACACCCTGGCACCCCTCAAGGATGGCACTGCGTCAATACCTTCCGCCTGCCTGATGGCAGGCGTAAGGGTGAGGCAGTGCCACAGGGATAGGCTGACCCCATGCATTGCTGGAGTTGCGTCATGGTTGTGACACGACTGCAGCAATGTGTGACTTTAGCGCAGACAGATACGTCAGGATACTAGACGTATCTTTCATTACTTGCGTCATGGAGCGCTGCCCAGTGAATACAGCGCATCCGTGGTGTCGCAAGAAGGAGGTAGTGAAAAGTGTTGCAACGCTGTCTTGGCGCAGCGCTGCAACACTTTTCATGACTGAGGCCCAGGAATGCACACTATCTGATTGATGGTGCGCATTCCTGCCATGTAGTTTTGGCTCAGGGCAGCGCAGCAACATTGCTTGCAGCGCTGTCCAGCACCAAAACCGGCAGAAATGAGGCCCCAAGGGTTATCTCCATTTTTAAGACCAGCTATTTTCTGGTCTTAAGCTTAAGTCCCAGCCGCTAACGGGCTTTAGCGGCTGTTTTTTTAACGTATCGCGGGTCCGGGCGATCATTGGAAATATCGCGAAGTGGGGTTAGCGTGTGTTTTTGCACGGGAACGCCTACCTTGCATATCATTAGCGATAGTTATCGCTAACATAGGTGGCGATGCTGGAAATGGCCGGTATCGCCAGAAATCTGTCGCTAACGGCTGTTAGCGACAGCTTGTTAATAGGGCGATAAAAATATCGACGCATTAGCGGCAGAAAAGTGCCGCTAATGCAGCGTTAACTCCTTGTACATATGCCCCTTAATCTATCATCTGCATAATTTGCCGATTTTGACAATAAAATAGCCTGTAGCTCAAACGATCAAATGTTACTAAAAATTCTACCATATGTGTACGTATGCAGTGGCAGAATTATTGTTGGCAGAGGAGGGTCGCTTTTTAGCTTCGATTGCTTTATTTAAGGTGTGAAACTGATGTTAATGAAGTGACACCTTTGCTCTAACAATATTAACGAATAAAGATATAAAAATATGGGACTGCTTCAAAATGTGCTGCATTATGCTGCATAGTTTGCCTTTTCTTGACCCATAATATAGTCAACCTTGTCGCATAATTTGGTCCACCCCTGCCTCATAATTCTAGTGGCCCTGATGGTAGTGTGTACAATGTAAACAGAAGGGGTGACATAGTGAACAGAGCGAGTGGTATAGAATGCATTAATCTTTGGGCGCGGATGCAAGCAACGCTCTCGAAAGGCCAGATGTGACCAGAACTCCTCCCCTTGTTTTGAGTCTGCAGAAGGCTGCTCTCTGGATGGACAGGTGCACAGAGATCCACAGTGGCCCCTGAAGCACATTCTATGCTTACAATAGACTGCTTTGCTTTTCAAAAGAAAATCTCGCGCTCTCAGCCATCAATAATCAAATTTCGCTCCCCAAGAATCAACAAAATAGAGATAGTTTCCTCTGCCGCTTCTCCCTTTGTGCAGGAGCTATTTCAGCTCTTGGGAATGACGTGTTTTTTCACTGCCCTTAAGAACTATCATTAAACTCCCCTGGATACCTAAGAGGTCCATGGTGTTTGGTCTTAAAAGCCTACACTTCCCTCGCATCTTGTCAAAAGAAGCGACAATAATAAAAACAGCAGACAACAAAAAATCAGCATGGTTTATGGAGGAAAAAAACCTATAAATAACCGCTTAAGGGGAAGAAAAAATTATTTTGCCAGGTGTCCTCTTTTACAAAATGGTCAGCCTTGAATTGTGGAGGAGAACAAGTACAGAAAATTCAATTGAAGAATTATGTGAAGCACTTGTCGAGTGTGCAAAGTGGTGGAATCTAAGGAAGAAAGCAATAGTTTAAAAAGCGAAAAATCTTTCATCAGGCTCATCCATGCCCTGCTCTAGTGGTTGCTAAGGGCTATAGGTCTCACCACTGAATCTGAGTGTGGGACGTTACTCACAATCAAGCCGCTCAACAAAGGAGGTCTTCTCAGCAGTGCAAGAAATGAGGAGGATCCAGCCAGAACCTGGATATGGCATTTATAATTAGGGCAAACACAAGGAGATGATGGACGGAGCACTGAAACTTTTCAGACACTCACCCCCAGTCACAGATCTGGGTTGAATCCATCATCGTTCTTTAGCTCACTTCGCCACACAGCTACACAGACACAGCTACATGCAAATCAGTCTTGACCCTGTGCCTCGTGGCAACAGTCCAGCCTGTAATGCCAAGCCATGTCTTCCCTGGACCGGAAAAAAGCATCCTAGGACCGGTTTCGGGCTCACAGCCCTCATCAGCCAGGCTAGCTTGAATCCAGTGGCAAAGTGAGCAAGGGACCCACGTCTGGGCATACCCTGCCAACTTAGGGCGAACAAAGCAAACACAAGGAGATGATGGACGGAGCGCTGAAACTTTTCAGACACTCACCCCCAGTCACAGATTTGGGTTGAATCCATAATCGTTCTTTAGCTCACTTCGCCACCCCAGTTCAGACACAGCTATATGCAAATCAGTCGTGACCCTGTGCCTCATGGGAACAGTCCAGCCCGAACTGCCAAGCCATGTCTTCCCTGGACCGGAAACAAGCATCCTGGGACCGGTTTCGGGCTAACAGCCCTCATCAGCCTGGCCAGCTTGAATCCAGTGGCAAAGTGAGCAAGGGACCCACGTCTGGCACACCCTGCCAACTTAGGGCGAACAAAGCAAACACAAGGAGATGATGGACGGAGTCCTGAAACTTTTCAGACACTCATGCCCAGTCACAGATCTGGGTTGAATCCATCATCGTTCTTTAGCTCACTTCGCCACCCCAGTTCAGACACAGCTACATGCAAATCAGTCTTGACCCTGTGCCTCATGGGAACAGTCCAGCCGGAACTGCCAAGCCATGTCTTCCCTGGACCAGAAACAAGCATCCTGGGACCGGTTTCGGGCTAACAGTCCTCATCAGCCAGGCTAGTTTGAATCCAGTGGCAAAGTGAGCAAGGGACCCACGTCTGGGCATACCCTGCCAACTTAGGGCGAAAAAAGCAAACACAAGGAGATGATGGATGGAGTGCTTTGTGTTTGGAACGCCACATGAACGCCGTACGCCACATGGAGAGGACGCATTCACGGCTATGCTGACAGCAAGCCGATTGAAGAGCCCATGGGAAGAAAAATTACCGGGACTCGTGTGATTTTATTTTATTGAACGTTTGGAACATTCATGCCCTAATTGAGTCACTGACGGTATCGCAGCTAATCGGAGGTCAGTACCTCCTTCTGTTTTCTATTTATGATTTCCGTGATGCAAACACCAACCATTCCTTTACATACGGCGTTCTTTTTCAGAAAACTCACGAGCTGTCGAAGTTTATCTTTAAACGGACTCGTTGAGACGTTGATGAGGCGGAGTGCCCCTACCTCTTTATAATTCCATGATGGCACTGGGCGCATGACGCCAGATGTTGGAGAGCACGGCATGCCCATCCATTATTGATTGCCATTTACCCAAGAGCAAGTTAGGAGCTACAAGAAGAAGCAAGTCAATTGTCCATATATTGGATTCCTTTTGGAACCATATCTACAAGGCTATACACAGGCTATCTTGTTTTGTCCTGAAGAAGACCCGCTTCGATGCTTATATGTAGCACAGATACACAGGGGTCGAAACGTCGACGCATAATTAGAAGCACGAAATTCCATTTTGACCATTACAAATTGATCATGAATAATTCTAGGTCATTGTGAGAATAACTACATGTTTTTTCTCTGTGCCTGAATGTCAGTGTCTTTTATGTATACAGATTTTCTGTACCCAATGGATTTGTTGTGATTTATGTATATTATACACTTTATTTCACCTTGTCTCACCTCTGCACTAGATAATAATGTGTATATGACCTGTGTTTTATAATGATACAAGAATGTTTTCTTAAATATTGAATAAATTGCAGAATAACACAATTAGTTTGTGCTATTCACTTTGAGTATTGTCATGGAGGGCAAGATGTCTGAGTTGGAATGGCGTGTTGGTGACCTTCAAGATATGACTATCAAAATACCTATGTTGGAACAAGAAATCAAAAATCTCAAATTACATACTGAGGACCTTGAAAATCGAAACAGAAGTAACAATCTTCGCCTTTATGTGCTTCCTGAGAACCTTCCTGAAGAAGTTTTTACCTGATCTTCTTGGTCTTCAAATTACACACTCTCTTAACATTCAACGTGCAAATCGCTTGGGCAGTCTTCAACCCCACTCCACTAAACCCCATGGTATCATAATGATCTTTTTGGAATTCACTGACTTGAAGCGTGTTTTGAAAACTGCTAAGGAAAAATGTAATCTGGTCTGTTCTGGTCATAACATATTCATTTCTCAAGATATTTCCAAAGCAACTAATGCTCGTCGAAAAGAATTCCTAGCCCTTCAACCCTGGATGAGAGAAGTGAACATTCGTTATGGTATTCTTCACCCCTGCCTCTGTAAAATCACCCATGAAGGTGTCTCACGGTCTTTCGATGATCCAGCTAAACTAAAAACGTTTTTACTGAATATTACAAGTCAGAATATGGAGGCTAGTGCTTGATGTTACTAAATACTCTTAACTCTTCTATTCTTTGATTCTATATTTCTTTAAATATATGGATATTGTTTATATATCTTCTAGTCTCCTTCTCTGCTGTTGTTCTTGCTTTTGACGCTAGCATGCCCTATGCTCATCCTTTGTTCTCTCTTTTCCATATCTGGATTTCTATCCTTGATCTGTCCTGTATTTTTCCTTCTCGTATTTCCTTTCCCTCATTTCTATTTCTCTCCTATTTGGCCCTCTTTATCTTTTTCCTTGTTTCCTTTTCTTATTTCCCTTATATTTGTATGAGTGTTTACTATATCCTCTTTCTTCTTTTCTTAGTGACTGTTTTCTTATGTTCTTTCTTTGTTGATAAATGGTGTCTTTCTATTTTTCTTATTTATTTTGCAGCCTGTTGTAACTGTTCCCGTATCCTCATCCCCACCCCACATCATGTTTAATGTTGTCTTGTGAAATGTTCGTGGTCTGTTTCATCCCGTCAAACGTCAGAAGATACTTTCTCACCTATCTAAGCTTAATACACATGTTGCTTTTTTGCAGGAAACGCATTGTAATGATGTTGAATCACTTAAACTTAAACGTCACTGGGTTGGTCAGGTTACTTTTTCTCCTGCTGTTAACCGTAAAGGTGGTGTAGCCATTTTTATGCCACAAGTCATTGAATATTCAGATTTTATCAACTGAATGTGACACGAATGGACGATGGGTTTTGGTTGATGCTATTATATTTCAATAACATGTTACTTCCTTCAATATTTATGGTCCTGTTAAATCTGATCCCGAATTTTGGCAAAGTGTTAAATTAAATTTATCTTCTATCTCTAATCCTAATATTATTGTTGCCAGTGATTTTAATGATTGGCTGGACCCGTTTACGAATAGGAAATCTAATTACAAATTTAAACCTCATAAGTCTCATAAAGCATTCCAATCTGCCATTGCCTCTCTTCCATTCTTTGATGTATGGAAAACATGTAACCTGGATGTATATGAAATTACATTCTTTTCCAATGTACACCATACTATGTCTCGAATTGATTATATTCTAGTTTCTAAATCCTTACTTCCCCTCTATTCAATCATCAGAAATTGGTTCTATTTTTATTTCTGACCATGCCCCTGTTTTGTCCTCCTTTGACATGCCTCTTAATACTTCTAAACAGGGACGTTGGCGATTTAATAACTCCTTACTATCAGATCAAGCCTTTATTTTGGAAGCCAGATCCTTTATTAATGAATTTTTTCAACTTAATCACCCTAAAGACACTACTATTTACAATAACTGGGATGCTTTCAAGGCTTCTTTTAGGGCCTTCACTATTGCCTACTCTGCTGAAAGGAAAAAGATGTTTTATTCTAAATACCTCTCAGATCTCCACCATATCAAATTTCTTGAGCATACATACTTCACCTCCAAGTCCTCCGCTAACTTGTTGGAACTGATTAAAGCCAAATCTGCCCTGAATAAGATTGCGATGATTGATGCTTGCAACTTCCTCCTCAAAATTAAATCTAAATACCATGGCGGCCAAAATAAAGCTGGCAAAATGTTGGCCAATTATTTAAAAATCAAATCGGAATGGAAAATTATTGGCCCTGTTCGTAATGAACACCACAACACTATAATGTCTTCTGACTCTGATATTATTTATGCTTTTCAATCCTATTATGAACTTCTATATACAGAGGATACAACTCCTTCTGAGTGCGATATTAAGACTTCTTTTCGTGACCTCCCTAACTCCCCCTCTATTCCTGATACTCTCTTAACTCTTGAAAAAGTTGTTACTCTTTAGGAAGTTATCGATGCTATTAAGTCTTTGAAAAAGGCCAAAGCTCCTGGTCCAGATGTCTTCTCCATTGAACTTATTTCCTCCTTTTCCTCTATTTTTGCCCCTAAATTATTAGAACTTTTTAATTCTTTTTTGCTTAGCTCTAAAGCCAGTGGTTCTTTTTCGGATGCCCTTATTGTCATTATCCCTGAACTGGATAAAGATCCTACCCTATGTAAAAACTATCGCCCAATTTAGTTAATTAACTATGATTGCAAAATTTTTGCTAAAATTCTAGTATCTCATTTGGAGGATGTTGTTCACCACCTTGTTAAGACTGACCAGGTTGTTTTTATTAAAGGCATGCTTGCCTCCGATAATGCTCAAATGTTTTCTAACGTCCTTGCCTCTGGGAAAAAATATCCATCTCCTCGTGCTGCCCTCTCACTTGATGCTGAAAAAGCTTTTGATCATATAAATTGGCATTTTATGTTTACCACTCTTCAATGGTTTGGTTTTGGCCCAAAGTTTATTTCCTTTATCAAACTATTATATGTTGAACCCTGTGCCTGTGTTTTGTTAATGGCCGTTCTTCCCCCTATTTTAATTTACATAGAGAAACTAGACAAGGTTGTCCTCTTTCACCTTTGCTTTTTCTCCTTTGCTTGGAGCCTTCCTTGAGGGCATTCGAAGTAATCCTCTTATATCTGGCTTTAAACACAATTCCCTAGAAATCAAACTCTCAGCTTATGCAGATGATATTCTGGTCTATATGTCTAATCCCCTCACTTCCCTAAAACCCTCTTTACAAGAGATTGATTTATACTCTGCTATCATCATAAATCATTTTATTTCAAATATTGGAAGGAAAAGGGTATTTTTTATGTTCATCATTTGATCTCTCAAAACTCTGTTCTATCTTTTGCTCAATTACAAGAATGATATAACTTGCCTAATTCCTGCCTACAACAATATAACCAATTATTACCTGTACTTCAATCCTTTTTATTGAACAATCATTTTTCTCCTGATTCTACCCCATACACTCCTTCAACGCCATTATACATTCTTACTTATGATTCCACCCCCAAAGCATCTCTCATACATAAGCATCTATTTTCTCCTATCACTATGAGAAATAAATCTTCTATTGAATTATTATGGGAGACAGACTTTTTTTCTATCATTATCTGTTCGCCAATGGGATAATTTGTGGCGTAGAATATTTAATACCTCTAAAGCTGGCAGTATTACTCAATCTTTTTGTGTATAATAGAGCGGTTATTACTCCTTTTCTTATTCATAAAATTGATTCCTCTGCTCTCCCCAATGCTGGTCATGTCTCTCCTCTGATGGTACTTTAACCCACCTATTATATTATTGTCCTAAAGTGGCTGAGTTTTGGAAATCTGTTTGGTCAAAATGTTTAATAATATTTTCATGCAATGTTACATTATCTATTCAAAATGTTTTTCTTGGAACTGTGTCTGCAGGTTTTAACAAACTTTCTCCAAAACCAGTACTATTTGATCTATTGCACTTGCTATTAAAGTTATATTAACTTATTGGAAAGATAATTCTAAAATATGTATATTAACTTGGTCGGATCTTATTTATGATGAACATAGAATATCTACCATCTCTTTTTCTTCGATATCTCAAAAAATTAAATTGGATCTACTTTGGCTATCTTTCACTACTTTTCTATCTTCACACTCATCATTTGCCTAAATCTTGTACGTTTCTTCCCTCCCTCTACCCCTCTTTTTCCTTCTTTGTTCTATCTCTTCTTCCTTTTCCCTCTTTTTTTGTAAAAAAGTATGAATATAGATAAATATTACTGATCCACTTACTATTTCCCACTCGTTGCTTTATATTTCATAATCTTTTATGATTTCCAAGGGATTCCTCTACTAATAAGTTTGTCAACTATGTAATATGTTTAATTCATTATATTTTGCTTGACAATTGTATTGTTTTTATTACCTTTAATCTTAAATAAAAAATATTTAACTAAAAAAAAAAGAAATGAAAGATTGTTCAGTGACTTCAAAATCTAGTGACCGAACTGAGAGGTCAGTCAGGCAAAGACAGCAGTCGCATCTCCTGTCTAAAGCTAATTTAAATAAACAGACTGACGTTGGTTTAGCTGGATAGTGCAGGGTTCCTGTATTTGACTGATGAAGACCAATTTTGCTCTGACAGATGTGTGCCAATGATGCGCGCAGTGCCATGTGCAATGTCTGAATGAATCAGCAGGTTTTTGGCAAAGGTTCCCTCAGCTTGAGGGAGCCTCACATGGCAGTTTCACTATTCCAGCGTTGGGGGTTGGCAATGCATTGTACTGCCGACCCTCAGTAATTGGTGGGGAGGTGACCCAGGAAGCACTTGGTTTGCTTACTGGGCATGCGTCCGGGAGGACCATGAAGTCCCACCCATAAAAGGGGGGCGCGAGGTGGCCATTGGGTCGTTCGCTGCTTCGCAAGGATGCCACCCTTACTGCTCCCGCCACACAGTGACCAGCAATTTCTTAGTTGTTAATTAATCTTTACCTTCTAGGTTGATTGCTATTGTAATATTTTGTCTTGTAGCCTTACAGGTGAGGTCATGATTGTGGATCAATTCAGCATTACTTTTCCTTACATTTGCACAACAGTGGCGCAACAGTTCCCTCCCAAGGGGTGCTGCCAGGAGGTTGAATGGAGGATCCAGAGACGCGGGGGCTGCGAGCGATCGCTGGCATCTGGCCCTTCTGGCCAAACAACCACACATGAGAAATAGGCATGAGGCTTGCACTGACTCTTGGGGGGGGAGAAGTGATGGGTGTAGGGGGTGGACAAGGTAAATATCTTGGCGGGCAGATGGGCCCCCTGCACAGCTGTAAGTGGGTGGGTCCCTACTCTAGGGAGGGACTCACCACAGGTCACTGGGCAGAAAGGCTATACATCACAGGAACCAATTATGATCTCATTCGAGTACATAAACTGGGGTACACAGGAACATGTCTAGATAGTGGTAGGATTCTAATGTCTCTGTTAAGGTAAGGCATGCATCACCATGTGTAAATAAAGCTGCAAACATTAAGGGTTACTGAGTATGAATAATTGAAATGATGTGTGTTTTGTCGGACAATGATGTTTGTAATAAAATACGCCCTGGTTTGCGACCCCTAATCCAAAGAATTGTGCAAAGTTTATGTCTTCGGGAGGGTAAGTGAACGGGAGTGGTTGGGTGTGTGGTTTGGGGCGGAAGGCCTCTGTGATGCCAGGCCATGTGGCATAGTGTTGCAAAAAAGAAAGCGGGCTGCAGCAAACAGCACAATATTAGCATGACGATTGATTTCTGGGCACGAGAGGGGCAACTGAATGCGACAGTTTAGTGAGAAACCAAAACAACAGTCCCTTGTGTGCAAGGGACTGTTGTTTTGGTTTATCAGTGGTTATCCACACATTGGGGAGGAGGGTGCCTCTCCCCACCCTTATGCACCACGTATATACTCACTGCGTATTTCCCAGGAGCGCCATTACCCTACACAATCCACCGACCAAGAAGTCCCAGATTAGTGAGAACCTTCCAGAAAATAGTGCGCTGCTACTGGTACAAAGAAATGCGGGACACCAATGAGACAGCTGCTATTCTTATGATTTGAAATTGATATTGTTAAGTAGGAGACAAAGCTGCCACTGGATAAGGTGATAGCTTTCAGAGCAGTAGTGAAGTATAGCTAGTTGTCCCAAAAGGTCAACCCATACCACTGCAGTCCCTTATAGGCCAGATCACCTTTTCTGTTATGAACATGATTCTCCTTGTGAGGGCATACTGAAGATGAGCAGCCAAAACTACAGTGTGTTTATAATATCATTCTCTTTCCTTGAGGCTCTCTAATTTGTATGTATGCTATATGTTAGATGTGTTCCTGAGAGACTCAACAGGATTTATTGTTAATTGGGAGAAGAGTGCCACTGGGGAGTTGTAATTGTAAATGCATGCATACCCAGACATTGTTTACCATCATGATGGCATTGGTTACTTCAGGTCCATACTAACCAATCAGAAAATTTTGGTCTGATAGCGGGACACTAGTGCAGGTGCAGAACAAGCATGCAGCTAGATGTCCTTAGGCATTTGGAGGCTCCCGAAGACACAGCTGCTAAAAGATCATCACCTTTGAGAGCGGCACAACCTTGGCCTGAGCACATTTAATGTATTTTAATTAAGCAGGTTATATTTTAAATGTACTTGGAAATTAACAATTTGCAGAGGTTTGAATTTTTAAAGTAAAATGTTAAAAAATATGTTTTAAAAGATTAGTGTTTTAGGAAATGTGGTTTTATTATCAATTTTGCCCCCCTCCCCTGTTATATGTACTTACTCTAATGCTTGCTGGACTGGAGATATATAGTAAATGTGTAAATTCTCCCCCCTTATATGCACTTACCGTGGTTTGTTTTGTACTGGACTTAGAAAAGTACATATGTTCCCTCCAATTATGTGCAGTCACCCCAATGATTTTTATACTTGAGTTAGAACAGTAAATATGCCTCACTCGACTTATATGCACTTAACCCAGTGTTTGTGGGACTTGAGTAAGAATAGTAAATATGCCCCCTCTAATTATATGTAGTAAACCCCAGTGTTTATTGGACTAGAGTTAGGATAGAAAATATGCCTCTCCTAACTCTATATGCGCTTACCCCGCTGTTAGTTCGGCAAGAGTAAAAACATGTGTTAACAGTTATGTAGATTTCTAAAAAGTTGTTTTATATTTTTAAAATGTGTAATATAAAAGTGTTAGTGAATACATGTAATTTTATTTTTATATTTTGGACAAGTAGATGTTTGCAAAATCATTTAACGTATTAATGATCTATTTTTAAATGAAATATTTTTAATTTAAAAAGTTACATTATTTGGGGATTATTTGCAATTTAAACTAAATATTCATATTAAATAATTACAAAATAAAATATTTGTATAATATGAGACATCGTTTTAAATACATTTACATTAGTTTTTATTAAATACATGTAATATTTTAAAATATATTATCACATTTTGTGTAACATATTGTGATTTTCATTATGTTGATTCATTTTAAATTTTAATTGGCCAGATATACTACTTTTCAGTTTGCAAATGTGGTTGCAAATTGCACCCTGGCTTTTTGTGAATCGATTCTGATTTTGCAAACCAAACCTTATACTATTTGGTCGATCGCAAAATCACCATTCAGAGTGGGTCACAATTCGACCTACCTCGTTAATATTCATGGAGTAGGTCCATTTAGATGTCATCACAGGGATAGTGGCCTGCTGGGGCAGCAGCCCACCATGCCTGTGACTGTATTTAAATTAAATAATTTTTTTTTTATATGCGGCCTGTTTTCCTAAACATTTGTATAAGAGTTGGTCCCCTTGACCACTTTCCACTGCCAAACAAACTTCTGCTTTGAGAGTGTGTTACAACTTCTTTTGAGGGGTAGGTAACCTATCAATGTTTTGCTACTAAAATTTCAATTGAAAAGCATTGATAAATAGCATGTGAAAGGGACGCCCAAACACGCCACTTCCAAATTGTGATTCCTATTTGTGTACATTTTTGAACTTTTTTTGTGATTCAGTAAGCACTTATTGAATCAAAAAATGGGTTTGGTACATTATAAAAAGCCGTTTAGTGACTGTAAACCCTATGATTTAGCGAATCGTGATTGCAAAATGGCTTCGCACATCTGGCCCAAAATTATCGTGATTTATATTTTTGAAGTATATATATTTGTACTAGATTTGTTTTGTATACCAATATTTCGGAATCAGTATTTTTTTGTTTTTTTAATTATAAGTACAGGGTTTTCAAAATTTTGGTACTCAATTTTTTGATCTCAATCCACGTGTTCTACCGTTGTGATTTATCGCGTTCCAATAAGCTACCACCATTTAGGGCTGTAGCCATGGCAGAGTAAAAACATCTAGCACACTGCCTTGCAACTGGTGGTCTCACTGTACACCAAGCCTACTAAAGCTCAATACCGGATTCTGGCAATGTGTATACCATTTAAAGAGGGCTACAACAAAAACCGACATGCAGATTTACATCTGTTCACAAAGTTAGAAACTTTGTAAAACACCTGTACAGAACATTCACACTTTTGACTTAAGACAAAGCGCTAATTTATCAACATTCTATGCCTGAAGCTGCCCCAACAGATATTGCTAATCATGTGAAACCATATATGATTGTATTCACTAAACATCTATTTCAGGTTATCTTTTCCTCTCTGTAATTCACAATTGTCAGTAATAAAGATGTTAAGTTCTTACAGTGTAGACTCAGTCCATATTGTCAAAGAACTTGATCCTCTCTCTCTTCCTGCATTCAGGTCCGGAACGTTCCAGTCTGCTATCTAGGGGTTCACTCCTGTCGTGTAATTCCTATAAACCCATATAGGATCTGCGCGTTTAGACTACATAGGCTGTGGGATTGGTGTCCAGATTGATTCCAGACACCCCCACCGGGTATGGTCACCTGTATACCAGCTAGCTCACAGTGCCACTGTAAACTCCTCTTACCAAGGAGAGAATAGTTCTTGGCAACTATCGAACATGACAACTCTGTCCCATTAGGGATCCTGGAAACAGTACAGTGCTTTTCGCTCCGTCACTCGTGCTCACTTTGTCTCAGAGAGATACACAAAATAAACAATGGGGACATTATCAATAAGCATTTATTGAACCAGCGTCATTCTAGAGTAAAATAGGTGTGCTGAAACAACCATAAGACAGAAACAGATATAAATGATTGTAAGCACCAACAGAGTAAAAGGATGGTAGATTCCTACCATAGTGCTAAGTCAATGAAAACAGGCAGGTATAAAAATACATGACAGTAATAATGCATACTCCTACGAAGCGACCCTAACTAGCATGTATGTAGGTGTAGAGCCAAGAATCCCTCTAGGATAAAGTCAACCACATTACCTGAAGTGAGAGACTGTGGGAACCCGTCTTGGTCTCGAGATGGACACCGCGCGAGGGATGTCAGACCACTGCAAGCTGGAGTGTCTGCATGCAGGAACCTCAGCGTCTTGGGTCAGTGTGTCAGCATGGAAGTCCTTTTTTTCCTCTCCCTGCCTCAGCAAATATATGGTGTTTATATACCCAAAGTGGTACCCTCAGGCGATCTACCTTGCTGTGCCATGTCGGACTAGGATGACCGAAGGAATGACCTTTATACATAGTTATTATGCAGGAGCTGGTAGTCCTGCTGAGATTCCAAGAATCCTCATGCATAATGAATGAGGCTAGTTTTCGGAGAAAACCCCACGTCATTTAAGCAGTACTGTAACTAGTCAAAAGGTCAGTTCCAAGAACGTTATGTAGTGTAATGGCAGGGGAAATATAGGTGAAAGGTTTGGTTACTACCTGAGCCTATATCGGGGTACCTGTATGAAACATGACAATCCTCCACTTCTACTCTACTGTATGTTGCCCTCAGGAGAAAATGACTAAAAGGAAGTCCACATTAAAGAAAAACCACCATCCGCCTTATTTATATATTCAATCACTTTTCTCTTGGCTCTCTTTTCATGGTTTTTTATTTATTTATTTAGTGTTTTATAGAGCATGAACGTGACCTGTTAGGGTATCAGAGCACTTTACAGGGATAACACGTTGTATACAAGTATGAAATAGATTAAAAAAAACATAAGTAGGGATAGAAGGAAGTGAAACATTTGGGGAATAAACAGGGTGTGTACAATATGCAGATCATAATGCAGAGATATCCAGCAAATACAATTGTGGGTGAAACAGGGCAGTACAAGATGGATATCAGCCAGTCAGTCCAAAGTGTAGCAGCGACAGAAATAAAGCAAAGCCGCAGAGCGGTGTGTGCAATGCATGATTTATGGGAGGAACTTGCCTATTAGGAAGGTTTTGGCTTCCTTTTTAAATATTGACAGAGAAGGAATTCTTCTGATGAAAGATGACAGCGAGTTCCAGATTCTTGGTGCGGCCCCGGAGAAGGCACGATTCCTTTCGGAAGCGGGGTGACTGAAGCACAAGGTCTCCGGCAGACCGGGAGTTTCTGGCTCCTCCGGAAACCCTGATTTTCTGGGCGAGATATGCCAGGGATTTCGTGTGTAGCGCCTTGTGGGTGGTACATGCCAGTTTGAGTTGGATTCTGGCTTCAAGAGGAAGCCAGTTTAGAGCCTTCAGATGCGGTGAGATGTGGTCGAATTTTTTGGAGCCTGTTAAGAGTCTGGTGGTGGCGTTGAGGCAAGCTTTTAGGGGGGCTGTGGACTTCTTGGGCAGGGCAGAAAGGGTTGAGCATCCTCATTCGATTCTGGAGATAACTAATGCCTGGACTGCAATTTTTAGGTCCGAGGCATCAAGGAAGGAGTTTAGTTTTCTCAGGTAGCTCAGGTGAACCATGGCAGTTTTAGCCATCGAGTTGATGTGGTCTTGCATATTCACGTTGCTGTCTAGGATTATTCCGAGAGATTTGGCAGATGCCAGAACGGTCGGTGTGCAGTTTAGTGCTGTGATCGATTTGCTCCATTCCCGAATGTCAGTGTTACTTTTAGGGGGGGGAGGGGAGATTAAAAGGAACTTCGTGGTTACATATAATTTGTTGGACTTTCCACTGAGTATTTCTGTGTCATTCTGCTCTAGTTGTCCTTATTTCCACAAAAAGTTCTCCTTTCAGAGCTTATTGTTCCCCCCCCCCTCATTGCCGTTGCATTGCTCTCCACAGTGTGCGTAACCAAAAATACAGACTATTGGCCAGATGTACGACCCACCAATTTGCAACTCGCAAAATGCAAAGCATTTGCGACTCACAATTTGCGACTCGCAAATTGGGATGTATAACAGTGTCTCAGACACTGTTTGCGATTGCTAATGGGGTTGCAAATTGCATACCTCATGATTATTAATGAGTAAGGCGCAATTTGCGACCCCATTAGGAATGGCTAGCACTCCCAAGAATGGAGGCCTGCTGGGGTCAGCAGACCACCATGTCTGGGGCTGTTTTTAAATAAAGCAGTCTTTTTTTTTTTTTAAATGCAGCCCGTTTTCCTTATGGGAGAACGGGATGCATTTAAAAAAGAAAAATTAAACTTTTCAGTTTTATTTTTAAGGGCAGGCAGTGGTCCCTGGGAACACTGCCTGCTCTTAAAAATATTTTCTCACATACTCACAAAGGGGAAGGGGTTCCCTGGGGACCCCTTCTCGTTTGCGAGTGGTTTACCACCTACTTAAAGTAGGTGGTAAACTGCGAGTGTTTTGCGGTCGCAACACAATTGTACATAGCATGGGGACTCGCTATTAGGAAGGGACGCCCCTTCCTAATAGCGGGTGTCGCAAATGCTATTTTGCGAGTCAGTGACTCTCAAAATAGCATTTGTACATGCCATTACACTTTTTTGTGGTCGCAAACGGGAGGATCTCCCATTTGAGGCCACAAGAAAGGGTCGTACATCTGGCCCAAAATCTGTAAAGGGAGACAATCATTACAATGCAGTCTTTACCACGCAATACATTTACCATAAAGTCTTTGATATGCATAAGTCTTTACCACGCATGCTTCTACCACGCATATACCTTTACCTTGCATGTCGTTACCATGCATACCTTTACCATGTATTATAGGTATATACCCTTACCACGCATGTCTTTACTGCTCATTATTGGGTAAGTATATAGGTATGAATATAGATAAGAATATGGTATATTTATTTATGGAATAATAAAATGTATTTAATACATGGGTATTAATGCTAATACGTTATTATTTATGATTTAAAGTAATAGCATTATTTTTTTGTATATTTTAAAAACAGTAACACAAACCTTTAGGAACAGGATGTATGGGATATAAGGGTATTGGGTGGGGAAGTTTATTAATACACAGGTATTGTTTTTACGAACTGAGTATTCATTTTAATACAATGTAATATATTATATTTAAAGCATATTATTGTTTATTTCAAATGTTTTTTTAGAAATTCCGGTGTAAAGGTATGCATGGTAATGGCATGCTTGGTAATGGTACTTACAATGTACCTCTATATGTGTGCGTTGTAATGACGTGTGGTAAAGATGTGCGTGTTTGTGGTAGATGAGTTGTAAAAACCACATTGTAAAGACACGCGTGGTAATGGCATGCATTGTTCCGCCATCCATCCACTTGTAAAACAGTCAACAGAAGGAAAAGGGTAAGGTAAAAACTAAAGCCTATACCCAACACTTAAACTGGTGTGCCATTTCCCCTCTAGCCGCTTAGTTTCCTGCTCTCACCATGTTGGATTCCCGTGGCCTGCTATAACTCTTAAGATAGAGCAAGAGGATAGCTTCCCCAGACAGTGGCAATTTATTGCCTGCATACCCCTTGTTGGAGAATGGTGATCCAGACACGGAAGTGAGGACGATTGAGATAGGGCTGCAAATGCCTGAATGGTCTAACTCATGGGTGCATCTGCCAGGGTGATTGGGTTGGCCCAACCCGGGTTGAAACTGCCTGCATTGGCCCAGTTAGGACTTCATCTGCTGTGGTGACTGTATTGGCCTGATCAAGGCTACATCTATTGGTTGAGGCTACAACTGCCATAGTGACTGCGGAACCTGATAGGGGCTACAACTTTCCTAGTGACTGTGATAGTTAGGGACTGCACCCACTTTGGCTAATTAGCCAACTGCGGGCTAAAGCCCATACTGTGATCAGACAGAGCTGTAGCAACCTGGTCCTCGTCCTCACTCGAGCATCAGGATGGCCGCGTGTATGGGGACATAGGCCATATTTGGCCTACCTGGAAGCCCCTGGGACTTGTCTTCCCCTACCGCTGGCCCCGTCTGCAGTAGTACAACGAGACCACAGTCTCTGCTCCATAGAATTGTGGAAGGACGATCGCATTAGAAAACGTTAACTATATGTGCATTGTGCTTATGGGGAAAATTGAGGCTGCACCTGAGCCTGATTTATGTTTTTGACCTGACTACTGGTGGGGAGCAGCCATCAAGGGGTTACCCAGGTAGTAGTAACACAAGGTAACTCGGTGGGTGCCACAAGGATAAATCGCATCCATTCTCACTGCCATGAATACTAAGTTGAATTGTGCAATATGCAGTGCGATTAAAAAGAGCATTCTTTTCTTAAAAGACAAGCACTGGGTTCTGATGTTATCTTGTCTATTGGTTGATTGGATGTCCCACACTGCCATCCTGATAAGCCTGTGACTGCTCCATTTACTAGGTATTTTCCTGTTTCATTTTAGCATACCCATCAGGTTGCATCAAATTGAGTTTCACTGGCACCTTGCCGCACTGACTCACAATTGAGTCTCCATCAATTGTGTGTGACAGGCCGTCTCCCAAATCACTACCAATCATTTCAGTGTGTCTGGAAAAATGTCCTCAAATTGATCAACCGAGGCAGTTTACAAGTACACTCTGGTGTCTATTGTACGGGCTGGGATTCATTATTATGCCTAATGAAATTAAAATCAGAAAGGATTTACATCACAAAAAGGTCAGGCATGAATAGCGTGTTTTTCCACCGCATGTCCAGATGTTCACCGCATATGAACAACATATATTATTTTAATGTTCTATCCTTTTGATTCAGAGACATATGTCAAGCATTCATAAATGCATAATGATTACGGTTGTCGCTCTTGCCAGATGAAGGAGTTTTAATAATCTATTTATCAGTATTGTCATCTTTAAAATATTCTCTTTACTTTCTTTCATGCTTACTTTATTTTCCATACTTAAATTACAGATATGTATCCACAATAAGCAATAATTTCCTAAAAACGATGTGCCCAGTTGAATACCAATGTAATACACTGTGTTGCGTTAAAGAATTATGCATTTGTTGAATTAATGTAATATTCAAATCCGTTGATAAACAATTAGTTTCTAGTGTACGAATTTTTAATATATTTTGTTGATGAAATCTTCAAACTGTAAGGCAGTAAAACAAGACAAAACAGTCTAATCATTCACCTATTCAGTGCAAAATTTTGTAACATGAGAAGTGGATGTATAGGTGGCTTCCCACTCATACATTATTCTATTGCAGCATTAGTAAAGATATCGTGTATGTATCGTCAATGAAAGCATTCCTAGTAGATAGTGGGGTCACTGCACCTCTACCTTTCTCACCAACTCTCCAAATCATCAATCAACTTAGGGTCGGTTTGAACAGCTATTATTCACATTTTGTCAGCCACTGACTATTGCCTCAGAGACTATACCTGAGGTCTTAAATACAGAGGGCATCTGATCTATATCCAGTGGGAAGCTCTCCAACTGAGGTCATACAAATGGCCTTTGACCTATGACCTAAGTCCTGATAGTTATGTTATGTTAATTAGATTTATACAGTGCATGGCTACCCAGGCAGGGTTTCCCAGCGCTATGCTACCAAACGGGTCCGGTGACACGTCAGAAAGCTGTTCCTATACCAGGAGGTTCAGAACAACCAAGTATTCAACCTCTTCAGAAAGTCAGAAGGGGGTAACAGATCCTCAGATCAGGCTGAGGAGGGCGAGGGAATTCCATTGCTTTGGGCCTAAAAAGAAAAAGGCTCACCTTCTTGCCAGGATCTCCTGATTCTCGGAACTAAAGCATGGTTGAGATTACTTGACCGCAAGGATTGACTGGGTGTATGTGGTAATACCAAAGGTCTAAGTTAGATAGGGCCAGAATTGACTAGACACTTATGCACATAACACAGTGCTTTGAATTGGACGCAGTGCTCAATAAGAAGCCAGTGAAGTTCACTGAGTAGATTGGCAGTTGGAAAACCTTTGGAGGATGGAGTAGGAGTCTAGCCGCCACATTTTGTGCAGTCTGCAGCCGCCTGAGTAAGCGCTTCTTGACACCTAGATAGAGGATATTTCTATAATCTAGCCTGGAAAAACCTAAAGTGTGGATGACCGTTCTTTGGGCAGAGCTGGAAAGGCTGCCCAAAATTTTCTTAAGCCATCTTAGGATGCCAAAACAGTTGGCAACCACCTTCGTGATTTGGTAACTCATGGATAATTCATTGTCCAACCAAACTCCCAGGCTCTTGACCACAGGGATGGGGGTAGGAATGGCACTCATCACCTCTGGCCACAGATGTGGTCCCCAGAGATGGGGAAGGTTACCCACCAGCAACACCTCTGTCTTATCTCTGTTTAATTTGAGGAAATTAATGTTCATCTATGAAAAGACTTGCATAAGACAACTGTTCAAGGCACCTATTCTGTTGAGATGACAAAGATACAACAATCTGAGTAACATCAGCATATGGCAATAGCGTAAGGCCACAATTTTCCACAATGTCCGCAAGTGGCCTTACATAGAGGTTGAACAAGGTAGGACTTAAAGTGGAACCCTGAGAGACTCCGGATGGTAAAGGGTTTGGCTTGGGGCTATGCTGATGAGATTGGACCTGGATGACACGGTCTTGCAAAAAAGGAGCACAGCCAAGACAGGACTGTGCCCTGCACATCCATGACCTCTATTCTGTGAAGAAGTGTGTTGTGGTTCACTATATCAAAGGCAGAACTGAGGTCCAAAAGAATTGGTGCTGCAGTGCCACCATTGTCTAATTGATGCCTAAGATAGTCTGTAACTGCTAGGAGAGCTAACTCTGTACTATTACCTGCTCTGAAGCCACATTACAAGTGGTGGAGTAGGCCCTTAGTTTCTGTGAATGAAGTGAGCTGTTTGTTCACATGATTTTCCAGCATCTTGGATAGGGCAGGCAGAATAGAGATTGGCCTATAATTTGCCCAGGTAAAATAATCTAAATTAGGTTTCTTCAATAAGGGATTGACCATTGCATGTTTCCATGCCTTTGGAATAGTTCCATCAGAGAGGGAGGTATTTAAAAGCTAAGGAAGTAAATCTAATGGTTGTGATTAACATTTACAAAGCACAGAGGGAGGACAAGGGTAGTCCTCCTATTCATTCACAATTGCCAAAATACATAGGACAGAATAGGGTGGGCACCTCAGAAACAATAAAGTGTCATCCACTTATTGGAACACTGCATGCTTGGTGCCACCAATCTAATCCCCCAATCTCCCATTTGCTGCCTCAGCACAAATGCTGAGTTCATCTCCAAAACCAAGTAAGATTGACAACAGTGGGCAACCCTGACCAATGCCCTATTCCACAGTCCTGGGGTAAACAAAAAGGTTATGGGTGGGGTGCTGGAATTAATCTCAGCCACTGGTAACTACACAGGGTGGCATCCCAGTCCATCATTGTTTTGCACACCATACCACCGCAGTTTGGACCCAGACACATGGAATAAATCTTGACCCTGCTCTAATAGTAGCAGTCTAGCCTAAACTGCCATGTTAGGTCCTCCTTGAAGCAAAACACAAGCAGCCCTGGAATGTTATCGCACAAATTGAGGTTCTGCAGTCATGTGTAGCTTGGTTCCCGTGACACAGTGAGCACGGGATCCATGTCTGTGCATGTTCATTGCACCTAGAGAGTCACCATGAAGAATACATAAAAGTGTTGGGTAGAATGCTAGTGGTAAATACAGGGGACCACTTCGCAGTCCATTGTTATTTTGCACAACATCCCATCACAATTTCGACCCTGCCATTTGCAAATCAGTCTTGACATTGGTCCAACCGGAGAAGTCCAGCCTGAACTGCCAAGCCAGGCCCTCCATGAACCATAACACAAGCAACCCAAGACTGGTTGTGCCCTAGATGTAGATCTTCAGTGAGGTGTAGTTTGGTTCCAATGGCACATTCAGCACGCAATCCAAGTCTGGGTTTACCTGTTGCACCTATGGCACCCCAGTTCAGTAGACAAAAATGGAATGCTAGAATTAATCTCAGTCACAGGTAATTATTTGATACCACATCCCAGTCGACTGATATGTAGCACATCATTTGGATACAGCAAAATGCAAAACAGTCTTGAATCTGCACCAAAACGAGCAGTCCAGTCCAAAATGCCAAGCTAGGTCTTCCATGAACGGAAACATAAGCAACTCAAGACTGGTTTCACCCTAGTTGGTGCTCTTCAGTCAGGTGTAGCTGGGTTGATGTGTCACAGTGGGCACAGGACTCATGTCTGGGCATACCAGTCACACCCAGGCTGTCACACTGAAGTGTACAAAAAATTATGGGTGGAATGCTTGAATTAATCTCAGCCACTTGTAATTACTTGAGGCCACATCCCGGTCCATTGTTATTTTCCACACCATACCACATCAGTTTAGACCCACCCATATGCAAAACAGTTTTGACCCTGGTCCAATCGGAGATGTGTACCTCAAACTGCCGGACCAGCTCCACCTTGGTTCTAGTGCACATAGGACAAAAACAAACCCAAAATAAACAACATTTTTTTTGTCATAGAAATTATGAATAACTTAAATTCTAACTTTCTACCTAAAATGTTAGCAAGTGATGCAAAAAAGACCCCCAAAAAAACAGCTGAACGGAATTACACCAAATTTGGCATCTTAGTAAGAAAATGTTCATTTCATTATTTTGTATAAATCTGTTCAGTACTTTTCGAGAACTGTAGCGGGTTACGAGACACATACGGGAGACAAGATGGGGTCAAAGAAGGCTTCATTGGTCTAAGTACACGCTTCTGTCGTGAGACCAGTCTATAATAGGGAAAGGGTGGCTCTTCTGGCTTCTCCCTGAGTTCTCGGTCCCTCGGCGAGGTCCGCACTCTCCGTGGCCGCTCCAGCACGGGTCCGTCCGGGCAAAGGGGAAGCGTGGATGGGAAGGGAAAGAGAAAGGAGCTGGGTGTAAGAGTAGTGCACGTATATACCAGGCTGATAAGGGAAAGGGGTGGTGAGGAGTCACACGGTGTGTAGCACATCTACATAAGTGAGGGCAGTGCTTAGGGCGGGAGTACCGGGATACGGGGACCTTTACACTAGGTTCTCGGGCTCTCTCTGTTACCCACCCAGCCCGTAAAGCGGTCTCGTACCTTCGAGAGCCACGCTCCTTCTGGAACGTGGCTGGGCGATACACGGGATCGTTGGCCTCCTGGCTCTTTTTCGTCTTGCGACCGTCCCGCCTCTGCTCCTTCCCTGGATTCCGTCTCCTTCACTTGGCTCACGACTCCCTCGACTCTTCCTGCTCCTCCGGTGCTAACACACCCGTACTTCCGCCTTCCTCCCGTCTTTGAAGGCCCGACCTCCTCGTTGTCATCGCTGGGGGCGTGGTTTAGCAACCAGTCCTCCCACTTAAAGGAACGATGTCCCTTTTCGTCTTCCAGGTCATACGTTCGAATGTCCGGCCAAGTCCATTCGTCCTGCTGCTGAGAAACAAGAGGGGAGGCGGAGGTGATCACATTCTCCCAGCCCTCATGTGTGCGCACCCCGCTCTTCATCCGACCGCCCTCGTTACACACCACCCCCCTTGGATTCTCCCGATCGGGGAGAGGAAACCTGGAGAGGTAATCAGCGCTCCCGTTCTCAGAGCCTTTCCGATGTTTCACAGTGAATGAAAAGGGCTGCAGGGAGAGGAGCCACCGAAGATCCCTTGGGTTCAGAGCGATGTTCCGGCTCATCCACTGGAGGGGGGCGTGATCCGTGTACAGGGTGAAGGGGCGGCCCTCGAGGTAATATCTCAGCTTGTCGACAGCCCATTTTATTGCCAGGCACTCCTTCTCGATAGTAGGGTACCGGAGTTCCCGGGGAAAAAGCTTTCTGCTAATATAGAGGATGGGATGGTCTATACCCTCAGGTGACAACTGTGACAGGACGGCCCCAATTCCATAGTTGGATGCATCAGTGTGGAGTATGAAGGGACGGGTAAAGTCAGGGGAGGAGAGCACGGGACCAGTGGTTATAACCCGCTTCAAGCAGTTGAATGCCTTCCACATTAGGGGCGTGGAGCGTAAGAGAGTCTGTGCTTTTACGTCTTGTTTGAGGGTGTCAGTCAGTGGGGCGGCTACCTCTGAAAATTGGGGAATGAAACGACGGTAGTACCCTATCAACCCCAAAAATGCTCTCATTTCACTCTTGGTGCTGGGAAAAGGGGTCTCGGCTATCGCTCTGATCTTCTCAATCTGGGGTTCAATCATTCCGTGTCCTAGTACATAGCCTAGATATTTCACCTTCTGATAACCCACCCTGGATTTCTTCGAGTTTATGTGTAACCCGGCCTGTTGTAGGGCAGATAAGACGGTCTGTAGATGGACTAGGTGGGTTTTCCAACTAGGACTGAAGATCACTATGTCGTCCAAGTAAGCGGACGGGAACGACTGATAGTCCCGGAGCACCATGTTCATGAGGCGCTGGAATGTTGCTGGCGCCCCATGTAGGCTGAAGGGAAGAACTGTAAACTCGAATAAACCCTCAGGTGTAGAAAAAGCGGTCTTCCTTCGATCTTCTTCCCTTAGAGGTACCTGCCAGTAACCTTTGGTCAGGTCCAAGGTGGTAATATATTTGGCTTCACCTAATTTTTCAATCAGCTCATCTATGCGTGGGATGGGATATGCGTCGAAGGAGGAGATGTCGTTAAGGGCGCGAAAGTCCATGCAGAACCTGGTGCTACCATCAGGTTTTGGCACCATCATGATGGGCGATGACCATTCGCTCCTAGACGGTCTTATGACCCCGAGGCATAGCATCTCTTGTACTTCTTTTTGTACCGCCGTCCTTTTGGCCGCAGGGATTTGGTACGGACGCTGTTTAATGGTCTTTCCTGGGGGTGTCTCTATCCTATGTTCGGTCAAGGTGGTCTTTCCCGGTTTGTCCGAAAAGAGGGAGGAAAAGGAAATCAGGGTTTTCTGGAGGTCTTCTTTTTCCTGTTCTCTCAGTTCCTCGTTGACAACCAACTGTTCCAAGGTAGAAGAGGAAGGGGCGTGCGTCGGTAACGTGAGGTGGGCGGCTTTCGGTGGGGGTCCTAGCCATTTCTTCAGAATGTTTATGTGATAGGTCTGGCTTCTTCGGGGGGTGATCTGGATATGGTAGCTGGTTTTCCCAATGGTCCCCACGACTTTGTAGGGTCCCATCCACTCAGCCTGGAACTTCTTTGTGGAAGAGGGTAACAATACTAGAACCAATCATTCACTTCCAGTCTTCT
This sequence comes from Calotriton arnoldi, assembly GCA_963921515.1. Lineage (NCBI taxonomy): Eukaryota > Metazoa > Chordata > Amphibia > Caudata > Salamandridae > Calotriton > Calotriton arnoldi. Next base: position 1,479,314 of record CAWUFW010004584.1, on the reverse strand, counting down.
CCATCGTTTCCCTTTATCGTAGAACACCCTCTGTTTTTCTTGACTCTTTTCCAGGTTGGAATAGGCCAGGTCTCTCAATTTTCCTATCTTTGACTTTAGGGCCTAGGTATATTCCAACATCCTACGTTCTTCGTCGGCCTCTTCCTTCTCCCATGCCTCCTTGGTCATCTCCAAGAGCGAATGGGGTTGTCGTCCGTATAACATCTCAAATGACGAACACCCCAGGCTGCTCTGTTTTTGCCCCCTGATCACGTACAACGCAAGTGGTAGTAGCTGGTCCCACTCTCTGCCGTTCACTGAAAGCATTTTCTTCAACGTGGTTTTGAGAGTCCTGTTGTACCTCTCTACGAGGCCGTCGGTTTGTGGGTGGTAGACTGATGTTCTAATCTGCCGCAGTTGTAAAATTCCACATACCTCCTTCATTAGCCTCGATACAAAAGGGGTACCCTGGTCGGTCAAGATCTCCTTGGGGAACCCCACCCGGGAAAACAGTTCCAGGAACTTCTCGGAGATCAGGTGCGTGGTGGTGGCTCTCAGGGGGAAGGCTTCCGGGTATCGGGTGGCATAGTCTATTATCACGAGGGCATATTGATTCCCTCGCCGTGTCTTTGGTAGGGGTCCTATCAGGTCCATCCCCACTCTTTCGAAAGGGGTACCTATTATCGGAAGGGGTTGTAAAGGGACCGCTGGGGGCCGGTGAGGGTTCTTTTTCTGGCAAATGTTGCAGGCCTGACAGTGGGTTTTTATGTCTTTATAGACCCCAGGCCAAAAAAAATGTCTTAACACGTTCTGGGTGGTCTTTTCGCTCCCTATGTGTCCTGCAGTCAGGTGTGAGTGTGAGAAGAACATGATCTGCTCCCTAAAAGTAATCAGGACCAATAGCTGATGGGGATCTTCTCTGGAACCCTGGCGATATAGAAGACCGTCTTAGATAAGAAATTGTGGAAAAACAGGGCTGGTACAGTCTTGTGTTCTATGTGCTTGTTCCCAAGCATTGAATAAGGAGGCGTCATTAGCCTGGGCAAATTTAAAACCTTTGTCTAATGTCCATGGTTCAGGTGTTATAAAAGCGGGTACTGGGGAGGTTACTACCGGTCCTCGTTGGTTCTGTGGGGTCTGTTTCTGAAGGGTGTGTAGGAACATGTCTCGGAATTCGGGGTTATCCGTTCCAATTATAAGCTCTTCTGGTAACCCCTCCAACACCCCCACCCGGATGACATAGGTGCTACGGTCTGAATGGACCAGGGGTACTACCGCTACGGGGTATGTCTTGACGTCTCCATGGACGCACCTGATGTGGACCATGGTGTCGGGGATGACTTGCTTGGGCTGTATGAAGACCCCCTGTATTACGGACTGCCTACAACCTGAATCTAGGAGGGCCTTTACATCGGTCCCGTTCACCCGTACACTCACGTGAAAGGCGCTCCCCATCTCAGCGGTGTAAAGAATGGACTTGGGGACGTATCCCACCTCCATCAGTTCTTCAGTGGGTTTTCTTCGGGGGCACAACCTCGCAATATGGCCCCGGTCCCCACACTCAAAGCATTGGGGTCCCCTGAATGGTGGCATCTCTGGTCTACTGGGACGTGGTTTGTTTGGTTCCATAAACGCATGGCTTCTCCTGTCTTGTTTGAATGCCAGGGGCCTACTGGGTTTCTCGTGTTCCAACCCGCTCTGTTTGGGTTGAGCCCGGGAAAAAGTAGAGGCCATATCAATGGCTTGCTCTGTGGTCAGGTGCGAGTGCTGGTGTAACCATTTCTGCGTGATAAAGGGAAGAGCGTCCAGGTACTGTTCGAGATAAATTTTGTCCATTATCTCTTCTTTTGTACACATATGCGGGGTTAGCCACTTATCTGCAGCCATCTTTAGCCGGTGGTCTAATATGACCGTTTTAATCTCAGCATACGGGGTGTTTCCTGCCGCGTTGGCCACCTGGTAGGCGGCTTGCGCTTCTCCGGTCAGCAGTGGGGCTAGGAAAAATGGCCACTTCTCCACGGGCCAACCGCAGGCCCGGGCGGCTCGTTCGAAATTAAGCATGAAGGTGTCGGGGTCCTCCCCCGACACGTATTTCTGTAGTGCTATGCTAGAGGGTCCTGGGGTTAGGTTCCGGGATTCTTGAAGCGTTGGGAGGGGCTGGTCACACATCATCTTATGTAAACCCTCTATCTGAGCGGTTATGGTGTCCTTAAATGTGTTTCTGTCCGCTTGGGCCGACGTTAGCTGCCTCTCCACCGCCCATCCCAGCTGCTCCTGGCCCTTCACCAGGTGCTGTATCAGGGCATCCATCGTGGTGATACAGATGGGTGTCTCTATGCCTGCATTCTCCACCACTTGTAGCGGGTTACGAGACACATACGGGAGACAAGATGGGGTCAAAGAAGGCTTTATTGGTCTAAGTACACGCTTCTGTCGTGAGACCAGTCTATAATAGGGTAATGGTGGCTCTTCTGGCTTCTCCCTGAGTTCTCGGTCCCTCGGCGAGGTCCGCACTCTCCGTGGCCGCTCCAGCACGGGTCCGTCCGGGCAAAGGGGAAGCGTGGATGGGAAGGGAAAGAGAAAGGAGCTGGGTGTAAGAGTAGTGCACGTATATACCAGGCTGATAAGGGAAAGGGGTGGTGAGGAGTCACACGGTGCGTAGCACATCTACATAAGTGAGGGCAGTGCTTAGGGCGGGAGTACCGGGATATGGGGACCTTTACACAAGGTTCTTGGGCTCTCTCTGTTACCCACCCAGCCCGTAAAGCGGTCTCGTACCTGCGAGAGCCACGCTCCTCCTGGAATGTGGCTGGGCGATACACGGGATCGTTGGCCTCCTGGCTCTTTTTCGTCTTGCGACCGTCCCGCCTCTGCTCCTTCCCTGGATTCCGTCTGCTTCACTCGGCTCACGACTCCCTCGACTCTTCCTGCTCCTCCGGTGCTAACACACCTGTACTTCCGCCTTCCTCCCGTCTTTGAAGGCCCGACCTCCTCGTCGTCATCGCTGGGGGCGTGGTTTAGCGACCAGTCCTCCCACTTAAAGGAACGATGTCCCTTTTCGTCTTCCAGGTCATACGTTCGAATGTCCGGCCAAGTCCATTCGTCCTGCTGCTGAGAAACAAGAGGGGAGGCGGAGGTGATCACATTCTCCCAGCCCTCATGTGTGCGCACCCCGCTCTTCATCCGACCGCCCTCGTTACAAGAACCTTTTTATTTACGGAGGTGCAGATGTTTGGTATGAAGTGGTTTACCTGCAGAAGAAGTTAATTATATCTGGACCGTGTCCATATATGCAGTGATTGGCCAATTTGAAACTGATTGGTCAATCCTGATTGACTGGCAAAAATATGAACATTATGTTGTGGCAACCATTGCAGGACTCAGGGACACTGCATCCAGAAAATGAATAAAACAAATACATGAGAGTAGCGTGAGTATACTCTGACACCCAGGGGCATGTAAAGGGGGTCTCAGAGGAATCTTCCCTTGATTGGCTGACACAAAATGGACAACATGTTGTGACAGCCTCTACAGGACTTTGAGACATTTTCTCGATAGAAACGCATTGCAGCCACATTCTGTTTTTGAGGGGCACAAAAAGTTGCATATATAAAGGATGACAAAAGATTTTAGTCACAATATATATCATTTGCTGGTGGCACACTACTTTTTTAGGACTTTTGGTGTGTTCTAAGGTCATTTTACCCTGTGAAAAATACTGATCCTTTGCAGAGTTTTGCTAAACCATGGTTGAGATAAAATGGTTTCACTGATACAGCCGAAACAACTATACTGAATTACAATAAATTTGGTAGAAAGCTAGATCTTGGTCCAGAAAGTGTGCTTTTGTGATCTGGTGTAAATCTTTTCAGTAGTTTTGGCAAAATTAAGATTAAGAAATGATTGAATATATCATGCTGCGTAGGGTTCACGGATATAACAGATCAAAAGATATGATATGATTGGCTGCCACCACATCAACAAAGATGTGATGGCAGCAATTTCAGGACTCAGGAACTCAGTTCCCTGTCCTGAATAAAAAATAAAAAACATATATAGGGGGCAGGGTAGGGATATTCTGACCCCCTAAGCCTGGTGGTGCCAAAAATTTCATTTTTTAAATCAGTGACATGGCGCCACAGAGGATGCATGGATCTGCGGTTCTGATTAAAAACTAAAGCTGGCTTCTGCCCGTTTTTATGCTCAACCCCCCCTGGGGAGGTCAGGGTCTGGGGGGTTGTTGATTTTATATTTTATGGGGAGGGGCACACTGCCTCCTCCTCGAGTCAGTCATCAGCCCCAGAGATCCCATACCCTGGGCCCCATGTGAGCAGTGTCCCAGGGATCCCACCCTCACTCAACACTGCGGTTCCCTGCCTCAGAGAGTGCAGGCATACCCTGCACACACATTCCCAGGCAGGGAACACAACTTTGCTCCCGCCAGGATGCAAGCAAATAAAAATGCAGTTTCGCCCAGATGGGAGCAAAGCAATGGAGATGGCTCCTGCGAGCATCACAATGGGTCTGGCTCGGGAGCCAGCACATGTCGTCGGAGCATTGGGGCTCACCAAATAGCCGCTAACCTTTTTGCCAGTTGTGGATGAGCACCGGCTTTTTTAAAAAAAGACCAACTCCTGCCAGCACCTGGTATATGTGGGTGGGATCTGCTAGGATCTGTGGGGCCCTTGGGACTCCCCCCTCAGCCCCAAGTTATAAAAAAAAAGTGTGGGTGCCCCGGGTGGTCACCGGGTAACCCCCCAAAAAATATAGCCAAAAAAAAAGAATAAAAATGAGTGTCAGGAGCTGCTCAATCATTAACTACTGCTCTGGAAAGGAGAGTCCCATAATGTCCTAGGGCTTTTTCAAATTACATTATTTCTTCCTAGTGGGGCACCAAGGAGAGGCAGAGGTACCACCAAACATTTTTTATTTCAAAGGAATATTATTGAAATTTTTGCATGAACCAAACATAAATCAAACAAAGGACAATATAAATAAAATACAGATGAAGCATAATTTGCATGAGCTGTCAGGTAAAAACAAGAGTACACAAAGGAAAAGCAAGTCGTACATGTGGGGTTACACCAGTGGCAGGGTAGAATCGATTAGGTAGGATTGTGATGAATCATATACATTGAGAGTAACAAAGTTATGACATGATACAGAAGTATAGCTCCAACTGTGAAATATACAAGCAATGTATATAGCATACTTTGAGATCGGTACACATTTGCATGAGAAAACATTTGGAGACACTAGGTGAGGACAATGGCTCATAGTTCTTGGGATATTGCGGGATTGTAGGAGCGAAGAGGGATATGTCCACAGTGTGATAGAGGTACCGTAAGGGGGTGATTACGAATATTTGGCTGATAAGCGGTAGAGGGAAAAGGTTATATATTGAGGGTGAGATCTCATGGGGGTTTACTGTTAGTGAAGTAAGTGTCAAGGGTTCCCCATAAAGGTCTATGTTGTTATTTCCAAGGGGAGTGTTGTAAGGCAATGTTGTCAGCACCTCTTACATGTGTAATCCAATTCAGCATGACTTGAAAGAGGTGGATGCAGTGCTTTTCCAATTGGTAAGGATGTACCGACAGGCAGCTGTTAGTAGAATGTCTGGTAGTAGTGCATCATTGGAGGAAATTAGGGGAGGGTCTACAATCCTGATAATGATAGATTGAAACTTGCATTTAATCTGAAAGTCAGTGTTGAGAGAAACTTGAATAGTCTGTCCCAAAACGTATTGACAGCGCTGCAGTAGAAGATCAGGTGTGATAAATCATCCGTTTCTTAATTACAGTTCCAAAAAATTGAGTCATCTTTGAGGCCAATTTTATGGAGACGTGATGGGGTCCAAAAAATTCTATGTAGGTGCCAGAACTTAGTCTGGGAAAGTGCTGGTATGATTTTGTGAAAAACAACCAATTTCCAAATCAAGTTCCAATACTGTTGGGATGTAAAGTTATGTTGATCCCTTTTTTACTGTATGCCTGGGTTTAGTCGTGTGGGGGATGGTTGTGAGAGTTTGTAGTATCTTGAGACATGGTGACCAGATATGTTGGCAACAGTAAAAAGCTTAGGAAGGGAGGGGTCTTGAAAAAGTGGCCTGGCCTTAGATATACAGGACTGAAGTTAAAGGAAATCGTAAAAATCCAAATTTTCTTGGTTGAATTGGATCTGGAGCTCTTTGAAGGAAAGTGGGTAGTTTATAGGGCCTAACTGTGACAAAAGTGGGTGTCTGTAGAGGATCAATATTTCCAATAGAGTGGGGCATCCTTGATCTTGAATAGTGTGTTATTCCATAGAGATATCATGTTAGAGGACTTTATCGGAACATCCAGGTGTCTGTCTAGTTTTTGCAAGGCACGTTTAGTGTTTTGAAAAATTTGTTTGGCTGATAAGGAAGGATTCATTTTAGTGGAAAGTAACATGATGGGGTGAGAGTCCGCTAGAATTTCTCTTTCAACTAGGAGCCAAGATGGAGTGTAGTCTAGTGTTGGGGAGAACCACATGGAATCCTGATTTGCCTGGAAGGCAGTTTGGTAGGTTCTAAAATTTGCATGTGGTTTACTCCACCAAAGGTATTAGGGAGATAGAGGGGCATATTAGCAAGACCGGCGATAACATTATCGCCGTTTTAGCGGCAGGAAACTGCCGCTAAAACGGCGATAATGGGCTTGCTAATATGCGTTATAGAATTCCAATAGAAGCCCAGGTTAGATGTGCAGGACATCTAACCTGGGCTTCTATTGAATTCTATAACGCATATTAGCAAGCCCATTATCGCCGTTTTCTAGCGGCAGTTTCCTGCCGCTAAAACGGCGATAATTTTATCGCCGGTCTTGCTTATATGCCCCAGAGTTTCTTGATCAATATTCTAGGTCCTTTGTTTTGCCAAATAAAATTACATAAATGTTTGTATAGTTTGCTGTGGAAATCATCTGAGAGAGAGCATGCATATAAGGTAATTTGCTTTAGGTGTGATCATCATTTTTATGGTCTCGATGTATCCCCACCAGGTACTGAATTTGGGGTTCCAGCAGTCAAGAACGATTTGTACTTTCTGTAGGGTTTTTTTTCATTATGTTGTAGATTGTCTATTAGGACTGGTCTGAATTCTATCTCTAGATATTTTAGGTAGCCAGTTTGACATGCCAGGCTGGAGTCTCCTAGGATTCCGTTAGAGCAGTTGTTATTTAGGCCTTTGCCTTAAGATTTGGCTCTATTGAGGTTGTAGCCTGCAACTAGAGTGTAGCTATCAATAGTACTAACAAGTGCTTAAATTGATGGGCGGGCGTTATCTGTCATAATCAGGATGTTGTCCGTGTATGCCACTACTCTAATTATACTGCCCCTGTACTTAACAGCAGATATTAAATTGTTATTCTGGATATTGTAGAGGAGTGGCACTAAGGTAAGGGTGAATAAGGAGAGAGAGAGAGGACAACCCTGTCTAGTTCCCTTCTCAAATTTGAAAGATAAAGAGACAAGGCCTCCTGTCCTCAGAGTGCTGAGGTTGCTGTAAAGGGCAATAATGATTCTGCCAAGAATGAATTTTGAAAAGGTTTCTTTGAGAAAAACCCACAAGACTTTATCAAATACCTTTCTGGCATCCAGTGTGATGGCCACCGATTCAGAGGACATAGTTTTGGGTCTTTCCAACACATGGCAAAGTAGTCGGGAAGTATCACTGGACATGCAAATTTTCATAAAGTCTATCTGAAAGCCACTAATCAGGTTAGGGAGAAGGTGTTCTAATCATTTGGATAAAATGTTGGCATATGTCTTGGCATCTAAATTAATTAGGGAGTTAGGCCTGTAGTTGTTTTGCTAACTTTAGGCCTTTGCCATCCTTCCAGATGATTACTAAGGGGGCTTCACTCGTCATTCCAGATGCTGACCCAGTTTCTGCAAAGTGGAGAAATAGGCCTACCATTGTGGGGATTAATGAGGGTGCAAATGTTTTTTTATAAATGTGTGGTAAAGCCATCCAGGCTTGGGGCTTTGTGTGACTTGGGGGATTTAATTGCTAGTTGTGTTTCCTCTGCGCTAAGGGCAGAGTTACGTTTATCCCTGTCTTCTTGGGACAACTGTGGTAGATTTAGTTTATCTAGGTAGGCTCTGCAGGACTTGGACGAGGGCTGAGAGCCATCCTAGTATAAAGACTCATAGAACTCGTTGAACACGTCTAGAATCTTTTGGGGGTCTGTTTGTATGTTGTTCAGTTTATCTTTGATGGAGTTAATTTGCCTTCTGTTTTGTTTATGTTTCAGATAGGATGCAAGCATTTTCCCTGCTCTATTCGCCTCACAGAATTTCAGGCCTTTGAATTTGTTGATCCAGACCTCTGCCTTCTCACTTAATAGTCTATTGTATTCATATTTTTTCTTCATTAAAAGTGTGAGGGTGGTAGAGTCAAGATTCGCTATGTGGAGAGCTTCAAGTTTCTTAATCTTGGTTTCTAAAGCCTCCATCTTATTTTGGTGTGCTTTGTTTATTTTCGCCTGAAAATCTATTTGTGTGCCCCTGATTGTTGCCTTTAATGCGTCCCAATAGGTAGGTACCGAGATATCAGGTGATTTATTTTCTTGGATGTAATTAAGGGTAGTCAATTCTATGTGCAATCTGAGGGCTGCAGGGAGTACAGCAGTCCCTACAACAACATTTAAAAAAACACAGTAAGTCGACTAGGTGATTGAAACAATGACCTCAGGAGAACTTACCATATTTTATAAGAACACTCAAAACTGGAGTTGCATGCTCTTCAGCTGGAATGCAGGGACCTCTACTGGTTGGTTCTATGGTTGCACTTTGTGGCCTAAAAATGCTTAAAAAGACTCAAAGACATATGAATGTTTTCTTAAATAGGCTGTATTGAACATATTTTAGCACAATCACTATCATTAAACATTGCCATGTGTGAATATATAAAATATACATTTGAATTTCGTTATTGGTGACTTTTTGACAAAACCAATAGGTCTGTGTTGAACCTGGCGCTTTTTGCAGGGTTATTCCCAAACTTTGTGCCTTCTTCCTCCTATTTTTTCTGACCTCTTTTTGCTGGTTTTAGAACTCTGGGCACTTTACCACTGCTGATCAGTGCTAAAGTGCAAGTGCCCCCTGTGTACATTGTGATTGCGACTGGTTATCCATGATTGGCATATTTGATTTACTGGTAAGACCCTAGTAAAGTGCACTGTGTGTGCCCAAGGCCTGTAATTCAAATGCCACTAGTGGACCTGCAGCACTGATTGTGCCACACACATGAGTAACCCTGCAAACATCTCTCAGGCCTGCCACTGCAGTGTCTGTGAGTGCAGTTTTAAACTGCCATGTCAGCCTGGCAAGTGCACCAACTTGTGAGGCCCAAACTTTCCCTTTTATTACATGTAAGGCACCCCTAAGGTAGGTCCAAGGTACCCCCATGGGCACAGTGGAGTGCATTTAAATGGTAGTGTAAGTACTGGTGTGTTTTACATGTTCTGATAGTGAAATACAGCTAATTTTGTTTTTCACTAGTGCAAGGACTACCTCTTCCATAGGTTATCATTGGAGCTGCCTTGTAACATCTTAAAAGTGTAACTTCCAATTGAGCAGAGATAGAGATTTGGAGTTCGGGGTCCCTGAACTCACAATTTAAACATACATCTTTCAGTGGAGTTGGTTTTTAAATTGTGTGTTTGAAAATGCCACTTTTAGAAAGTGGGCTTTTTCTTGCTTTATCATTCTGTGCCTCTGCCTGCCTTTGGAATCCATGTCTGTGGGACGGTGACAGTTGGGCTGTTTATGCATTCACTCTGGACAGTCAAACAAAGGGAGCTGAGGTGTGCCCTGCATATCCTGATGGCCAATCACCAGGCTGATGGTTCTTCTTGAGCTAGAGTGGTGGGAGGAGTTGTCACAGACACCTGAAAGGGGCTGAGTCTATCCTCACACAAAGCTGTCTCCACCCACCCGTAGTGTGTCTGAAGCCAGGTGAGGGAAAGGCAGGGTCATGTGCACTACAAAGACTGTCCTTAGCAGTAAGGAATCGATGCATCACCTCCCCTGGGAGTAAGGAATCAACGCATTGCTTTTCTTTTCCGGCATCTCATCTCCTCTGCGCCTGGTTTCGTCTTTGATTTTGATGCATCCCAGGTACTTTGTGATAAAAGTGACGCATCCATAGTTTCCTATGAACTGAACTATTTTGAACTGTTTAAAAGTGATATCTTTGCATGTGTATTTTGGATTTTTGTTGTTTTGGTCTTGATTTATTCAGATAAATACTGGTTATGTTCCGAAACTAGTGTGGTGTCCTTTTGGAGTGTTTTCACTGTGTTACTGTGTGTGTTTGTACATATGCTTTACACATTGCCTCTGAGATAAGCTTGACTGCTTGTGCCAAGCTACCAAGGGGGTGAGCAGGGGTTATCTCAGCTGTGTAATCCATTTACCCCGACTAGAATAAGGGTCTCTACTTGGACAGAGTGCAAGCCACTGCCAACTAGAGGCCCCATTTTTAACAGTGTCCTTTATATATGTTGATGTGCTGACCCCATGATAAATCTGATAGGCCCAGCCACACTTATTTTAGTATTTTGAGCCTTTGACAAAGCCTTTAAGTCTGCCTTACTTAAAATGGCACCACTTATATTGTTATATTACATAGACAGCTGTGCGCAGCGGTAGGAGGTTGGACTCCAGCTGGTGGTTGGATACAGGACTGGGCCACAGGCCAGGCCCTGCGCACAGCCCAGCCCTGCGCCCAACCTCACGCCATGCATGGTGGTGGACATCTTACTCTTCGCTAAAAAAGAACATAGAAATTCACTGAAAAGACAGCGGCTATTGTGACATTATAGTTAGGAATTGTAATGTTATGTTACTTTACATTAAAAAACCTTAGAAATTCAATAAAAAACAAACGTTAAAGGGGTGTTATAGTTAGGTGAAAATGTCTGTTAAAACATTCCATTTTAAATTAACAAAACCACTGAAACCACCAGATATCCTTATCCAAATCTATCTAAAGTAACTATAACTTTTACCCTAAAGTAACTGTAAGGAAATGCCTCTTTTTGCACATTCACAGAAACCCTTGATGAGATTTCCCTGGTATCAGCTACACTGTAGATCTGTGGATAGTAAGCCTGGCATTAGAAGTGCAGCCTATGAAGGAGTGTATTCAGATCCTAAATTGAGAAGCAAGTCGAACAATCTAAGACAGTTATAGTCCCGCACATGGTGTTGCAAAAATCATAGCTGCCTGTAAGAAAAATCGAGAAATTATATCAAATAATGAATTGCATCCCGACTGGGAAAAGGAAGCAGGATGTAGAGGACAATTTCAGCACACCTGAACTGGGAGCCATTACCCAAGATGTGGTAGGACCTTGATGGAGCAAATGTGACAGCAGACTGGTCAAGGGGGCATCTATTATCAAATCTGTCAACATCATAGCACAAATACATTGGAAAGTCTAATCCTGTAACAGGTGAAATGTTGTCAAGCTGGTGAGAAACCTGTGAACCCTCAGTCATAGCAGTCCTTCCCTGCACAGACACATTAATATATTTTATTTATGTAATATCATAAATATTGTAACAATTCAATTGATTAAAACATTAAGACACATGTTCCCATCTCCCAATCCTTTTCAAAATTAGAAGCAGAGACAATTTCATTGGAAGATGGACTAAAAAAGGACGATACAATTTCCTGCAGTAGGCATGTAAATGTCACAGACCTTTCAGGCAAAGGGCATGGGAAATAGCAGTATTGACAAATATACAAGATACCAGATGAATGTAGACCACATCAAGGAGTAGTGTGCACCACTAGCAGTAAGCCATTTGCCTCATCCCTTCTCCAATGCCAGAATGCTTACAGCAAATACCAAAAAAGTGGACAAACTAAGAAGGGAATATAAATCAGCTCCTTACTGGTGATGCCAAGGGCTGATGAGATCGTCACTCCAGGCTACACCAGGTCCAAGAGTGTCAAGGCAAGCAAATGTGTTGAAACCACTGTCGTGTAGTTCCTGGGAATCCCCAGGATCTGCGCGTTTTGGATGACCTAAACTGAGGGCGTGGTGTCCAAACCAATTCCGGACACCCCCACAGGATATGTCAGCCATTAGACCAGCTAGCTCTACAGTGCCACTACCACCCCATTGTATTCTACAGTGGTGTAGGTAGTGTCTGGCAACCACTGAACATGACAACCCCGATTCCTCAGGGATCGTGGAAAACAGTACAGTACATTTTGCTCAGTCACTCGTGCTTACTTATTCACAGGATGGCGGTTAGGACGTTTCAATAAGTATTTATTGGTCTAGCGTCAGTCTTGCTGTGACAATCAGGAGACAGAAGCATATGAAAGAAATTGCAAGTACTAATATAGTAAACAGTAGATACATTTCTACCATAGTGCTAAGAAGATGAACATATACAGTTCAGATAAGACAGAAGCACTTGCATATTCCTATAATGGGCTCTCTACGTAATTTGCCTAACTGTACCTAGCCTAGATAGGTAGGTGTAACATGTATATGCATATAGATATATATATAAATATGTATATATAGCCAAGAATCCCCTAGGGAAGAACCAACCCCCTCACCTGATGGTAGAGAATAAAGGACCCCTTCTCTGCTCCGAGGATGACACCCCACAAGGGATGTCAGACCGCTGCGTGTAGAAGATTCAGAATGCAGGACCCTGTGTCAGCGTGGAAAGAATTCTCCTCTAATTTGCAGGGGGAAATAAGGGTCTTATATACTAGAGTGGTCACTCTAGGGTTTCTTCTAGAATCAATAGGTTTTGAAAACAATCATAAATGTTTTGAAAACAATCATACATTTTTTTCAAACAATGTGATCATGCACAGCGGGCCTGTTGGCCAAGGATGAAAAAAGTGGTGACCCTTATACAGAATAATTATGCAGTGCCTGAGGACATGTTTATGTACGTCAGGTACAGGGATTATGTAAAACTAAGAGCATGATATCAAAGAGACAGGAGCAAACTACTAGGTAAAAGGTCACGTATGCAGAACCGTTATCGTCGTGTGGATGGGGCAATGTATGTAAAAAGGGGGCATACATGACAGGACTAGCCTTAAGGACTTGACACCCACTCCTCATCAAAAGGTCAACAGGGTCAGCTAGGTAATAATAAAGCTAAGGCCATAAAAAGCATAAAAATCATTTATAACTAAGATACTAAAAGCATTTTTGAAAGCCTGTAAAAAATGTCCATTAAAGAAAAGTCATTTTTCCTAAAAGCGTTCAAAAGGTCCTCTAAACTTGTATATGCGGTTATTATTACACTGAGCACCTTGAAAGCCATTACGGTCAGTTAGAGCAGAGAAGAAAAATAAAACAAAGTCAGTTTCGACCTTCAATTTAATAAATGTTTACAAAATTGCCGAATAGTTCCCAGCACAGGGAAGGCCAGATTGTTTATAAATCCAGTGCTGAAGACTCAACATCACTGAACATTGCATCCGCAGGTGGCAATCCCTACAGCACTTCCAATATCATGTTGAGTGAGCAAAGATGGCCATCTCTTGGTCCCACAGCAGCCACCGGGGAAGAATTAGATGCCTGTACGCCTGGAACCGATGCCTGTACCTCTGGAGCAGAGCCGATTTCGCTTCCAACAGTAGCGGAGGCTCTAAAGATGCCGTCATCAACATGGGAATACGCTGTGGACAACTGTACACATGGGCCTGCAAGGGCTCCAGGAGCATGTCTATGTCCGGCGGTGCAACCGATTGAAGTGTCAGACACAGGTCCAACACGCATCCAAATCTGCAGAAGAGGCAGCGGAACACTGGCAGGACACAGTCTAGCCAGACCGGTCTAAAAGAATGGAACCAATGCTCACTCAGCTCTCGAAGCCGAGGCGTACTCAGGTAGAACACCATACACTCACGACAACATCATTACAGCAGTGTTCTCCCCATGTCTTGAGGGATTGAGAAGTCCATTGCGAATCAATAGGATTAAAATCAGGATGCCCCATCACTGATAGCAGGACCAGAGGAAGGCCTCCAAAAACGCTTCCAAGTACGGAGTGTATGAAAGCTGGGATTACTCCGAAGATGGTCTGAAAGGTGGTTAACAGACCTGATCCAATACGCTTAAATAAGTGAACGATCCCCCTTGTATCAGACATATTAAAGATACAATGATCAGTATCAAAGTGGAGAGAGAGGAAAAGGACTATAGCCAGTTCACTTTCCCTAGGATTAAATGTATGTATCAACGGGAACTAGCTACCAGGTAGAAGCTCATAGTGTATGTTTGTTAAGGGACAACACACTTGTGTTTCAAGAAGCCCTCACTCACCAACCTAGTTGGTGACATGCTTCATCATCGGGTCCCACCCAAGGTACCGAGTGCACCTTGGGTGTGCTTCGACGCCTGGATACAGCGGAGCAGGTTTTGTGCAGTAAGTGTGCAGTGAAAGTGAGATAAAGTCAGTTAAAAAGATGTCCAGAGGGACCCAGGTTACACAAAAAGACTATTTTAATGTTTGGGCCCTGGGCAGTGGTTAAAAAAGAGAGGTGGATATCAGTGGAGGTCTTAAGTGGCTCCGATATCCTTTATGGTCAACATGTTTCAGCCAGACTCTCAATATTGGGCTGGCTTTCTTCAGGACCTTATGTGAGTGAATTTTAAAAGGTGGTCTAAAAAAATAGTATATTTGAGACCATCTATGTGGTGCACATGCTAAGGTGCGTTATGTGTTAGAGGATAGTGTCCTCTAGCGGCGTATTTCTCAGAGATTCTCTGGAAAATGCCCCATGAGTTCCGTGTGGGGGCCCGACCTATTGTCACACATTCGTCAAGATCAGGGGCCCGCCTCCGTACCTATTGTGGCCGCATCGGAACTCGTCCGATGCAGCCACAATAAGTGGGGGGTGAAGCAGTGTGATCCCACATTGGTTTCCTGTTTAAAAGGCTCCCTCGAGCCGCTTGAGCTGACGAGCTCGTGGAGAGGCACCTGCGCGCCTTGAGAGGTACTGTGACCCGAGAACACTTTGGCAGCCTGCTCAGCAACCCCAAATATTTAGAGATGGCCAGTACTAATCTGCACCAACCTGGTGAAATACTCGAAAAACTTTTGCAAGTACACACGCTTGGCGAACTGCATTTACCATAATGCTTAGGGACGAACCTGCTGGGGGGTGAAGCAGTGTGATCCCACATTGGTTTCCTGTTTAAAAGGCTCCCTCGAGCCGCTTGAGCTGACGTGCTCGTGGAGAGGCACCTGCGCACCTTGATAGGTACTGTGACCCGAGAATACTTTGGCAGCCTGCTCAGCAACCCCAAATATTTAGAGATGGCCAGTACTAATCTGCACCAACCTGGTGAAATACTCGAAAAACTTTTGCAAGTACACACGCTTGGCGAACTGCATTTACCATAATGCTTAGGGGCGAACCTGCTGGGGGGTGAAGCAGTGTGATCCCACATTGGTTTCCTGTTTAAAAGGCTCCCTCGAGCCGATTGAGCTGACGAGCTCGTGGAGAGGCACCTGCGCGCCTTGAGAGGTACTGTGACCCGAGAACACTTTGGCAGCCTGCTCAGCAACCCCAAATATTTAGAGATGGCCAGTACTAATCTGCACCAACCTGGTGAAATACTCGAAAAACTTTTGCAAGTACACACGCTTGGCGAACTGCATTTACCATAATGCTTAGGGGCGAACCTGCTGGGGGTGAAGCAGTGTGATCCCACATTGGTTTCCTGTTTAAAAGGCTCCCTCGAGCTGCTTGAGCTGACGAGCTCGTGGAGAGGCACCTGCACGCCTTGAGAGGTACTGTGACCCGAGAACACTTTGACAGCCTGCTCAGCAACCCCAAATATTTAGAGATGGCCAGTACTAATCTGCACCAACCTGGTGAAATATTCGAAAAACTTTTGCAAGTACACACGCTTGGCGAACTGCATTTACCATAATGCTTAGGGGCGAACCTGCTGGGGGGTGAAGCAGTGTGATCCCACATTGGTTTCCTGTTTAAAAGGCTCCCTCGAGCCGCTTGAGCTGACGAGCTCGTGGAGAGGCACCTACGCGCCTTGAGAGGTACTGTGACCCGAGAACACTTTGGCAGCCTGCTCAGCAACCCCAAATATTTAGAGATGGCCAGTACTAATCTGCACCAACCTGGTGAAATACTCGAAAAACTTTTGCAAGTACACACGCTTGGCGAACTGCATTTACCATAATGCTTAGGGGCGAACCTGCTGCGGGGTGAAGCAGTGTGATCCCACATTGGTTTCCTGTTTAAAAGGCTCCCTCGAGCCGCTTGAGCTGACGTGCTCGTGGAGAGGCACATGCGCGCCTTGAGAGGTACTGTGACCCGAGAATACTTTGGCAGCCTGCTCAGCAACCCCAAATATTTAGAGATGGCCAGTACTAATCTGCACCAACCTGGTGAAATACTCGAAAAAGTTTTGCAAGTACACACGCTTGGCGAACTGCATTTACCATAATGCTTAGGGGCGAACCTGCTGGGGGGTGAAGCAGTGTGATCCCACATTGGTTTCCTGTTTAAAAGGCTCCCTCGAGCCGATTGAGCTGACGAGCTCATGGAGAGGCACCTGCGCTCCTTGAGAGGTACTGTGACCCGAGAACACTTTGGCAGCCTGCTCAGCAACCCCAAATATTTAGAGATGGCCAGTACTAATCTGCACCAACCTGGTGAAATACTCGAAAAACTTTTACAAGTACACACGCTTGGCGAACTGCATTTACCATAATGCATAGGGGCGAACCTGCTGGGGGGTGAAGCAGTGTGATCCCACATTGGTTTCCTGTTTAAAAGGCTCCCTCGAGCCGCTTGAGCTGACGAGCTCGTGGAGAGGCACCTGCGCGCCTTGAGAGGTACTGTGACCCGAGAACACTTTGGCAGCCTGCTCAGCAACCCCAAATATTTAGAGATGGCCAGTACTAATCTGCACCAACCTGGTGAAATACTCGAAAAACTTTTGCAAGTACACACACTTGGCGAACTGCATTTACCATAATGCTTAGGGGCGAACCTGCTGGGGGGTCAAGCAGTGTGATCCCACATTGGTTTCCTGTTTAAAAGGCTCCCTCGAGCCGCTTGAGCTGACGAGCTCGTGGAGATGCACCTGCGCGCCTTGAGAGGTACTGTGACCCGAGAACACTTTGGCAGCCTGCTCAGCAACCCCAAATATTTAGAGATGGCCAGTACTAATCTGCACCAACCTGGTGAAATACTCGAAAAACTTTTGCAAGAACACACGCTTGGCGAACTGCATTTACCATAATGCTTAGGGGCGAACCTGCTGGGGGGTGAAGCAGTGTGATCCCACATTGGTTTCCCTTATACTGGAAACATTCAATGAAGGCCACAGTGGTGCCTCCGTAACTATGCGAGCTGGGGGAAACAATACTTGTTTACAACAAACAACCCTGGAGTTTACTGTGACTAGATACTCAATGCCTGGTGCCATCCCGCAACAGCGTTGATCATTCAGCACTAAATAACTCCCATTCGAGAGTAACTCGAAAACTGGATAAATCACAGCAGCTGGGGAGCCTTTCAAGTAGCAAGTTAAGTTCACTGTTGAAGCATTACACGCTCAGTGAAGCGAGACCTCCTTGCACACTAAAGACCCACTTAAAGCATCCTCACAGTCTGTACCGCTTAAGAAAACTTCAGTGTCCTTATTTCTACACCTATATCTGTACAGCAACTCCCAGGTTACCTGTATGTACCCTTCACCCAACGCTTCATACCTGCCTACCTGGTGGTATCTAAGGCAGTATTGGAACTGGAATGTCGTGATTGGCAGTGGACATAGCCATGAATTAACCATTCCGTAGATGGTGACTCTGCTACTGTAAAAGGTAACTTCTCTAGTTTTTCAATGAGCAGCATGGTGTACCTCGCATCTCTGCGTGTCATGGTCACTTGTCTGTCGATCAGACTATAAGCCGAAAACATATCTGTGCCGTTAATGTACCGCCATGGCTCATGGACAGAATGCAATGATTGTAGCGTCCAGCTTAAAAGCATTATGGAGCGCAATTGAGATTGCCCATGTTGTTGAATAGACAAATCTTGTTCCATTATGTCAATTGCTGACACAATGTAGCCCAGTGAATAAATACATGAAGAAAGTGTGGTCATTCCATTGTCTACCACAGCTAAGGCCTTTTCTAGGTTAATTCTATCAATCTCACATAATCTCTCAGCAGCTTCCTGTTGGGAGACTTTCCACTGTTCATTGTAGATGGCACATGAGAAGTGTTTTTACGCGGCTTCTTGGGACCTAGCAAGAAATCCCTAAGATCCATGTTTTCTGACAGATGGGACAAGTGTTGTTTCACCTGTAATAGTGATGAGGTTTTTAGCCATTCTAGTAAGCCTGGGCGGTGAACTACGCTACGCTCGCGGAGCTTGCGAAGTTGCGGTAACTTCGCGATTCGCGTAGAACGCGAAGTTACCGTGCACTACGCAATTTGCGGCGTAGCGTAGCTGTTTTTCTTCTTCGCGCGCTCAATATACGTTCTCGCGCGCGCGGTAACGACCTACCGTGATTCTGCGTTCGCCGACGCGACTTCCTATCCGTTCGCGGGCGCCACGAGATTTGGAATCCGGCCGCACGATCCCGCGAGAGTGTGCGAACGCGAACACGTCATTCGGACGCGCGATCTGACTTCCGGCGGCAGTGTTGGTAAGATCGCGATCCCGAACACGAAGAAACTACAATCTGGCGAAGAATATATCTCGAGCATCATAAAACCTTCTCGAAAATGATGAATTAGTTCATTTTGCACAAAAAACTCCTCAGGTTGTCATTTAGAGATGTAGTTTGGTGAGCAAGGAGTCCTTTTTCTTTTTTTCCAAGAGGAAGGAAGTGCCCCTGATTCTCAAACTTCCTGTTCCTGTCCAGCAGGCTCCTCCCAGTGTTTTGTCCATGTGCTGTTCACTTTCATTTGGATTTGGAGCTGGAAGGATCACTTTTTGTGTCTGTCTGCTGCATCATATCATTGGATTGGATTTGAGGACTCTTGGATTTGAGATTTTACAAGTAAGTTGGAGAATTGGTGTACTTGTTTGTTTGATTGGGGCTTGTTTGTACCTACATTTTTTGGGGGGATTTCCATATTTTTTAAAATGTATTGTTGTGGCCTGTAGTTTCGGCAGGGGCCTAGTTGTTTTTCTTTGATTGGAATTTCAGCCAGTAGGCCCAGACTAGAGCCAGAGGTACCCATGGGTGCATGTTTCTGTGGTGTCTGTTGAATTTAAAGTTTAAACATCATGTAGGCCGGGCATCCATGGATGGCATTGTTTTGAATTGGTAAAAGTGGTTTTTGGGGCGTATTTTATTTTTTTGGGTGTTTGTTAAATAAATAGGCCTTTTCAGCAGTAGGTAACCCTGGGCGTTCAGCTCGCGGACTTTGGGCAAGTCCGCACTGCGCGACAACGCGGACTTACACTTTTTATCTTCTTCGCGCGCTCAATGTACGTTTTCGCGCGCGCGATAACGACAATTTGTGACGATCGCGATGCCGAACACGCAGAATTTACAATCTGGCGAACAATATCTCTCGAGCATCATTAAACCTTCTCGAAAATGTTGATTTAGTTCATTTTGCACAAAAAACTCCTCAGGTTGTCATTTAGATGTAGTTTGGTGATCAAGGTGTCATTTCTTTTTTGTTTTACAATTTTTTCCAAGAGGTAGCAAGTTTCCCAGAGTCTCCAACTGCCTGGTCCTGTCCTTTGTCTTCACTTTTTGTTATTTTGGGTGGCCTGGCCATGTGGGTGGCGGCCATTTTGTAAAGCCAGGCATTGTGCTTTTGCCATAGGCCTGCATTGTCTGTCTTGTGTTCCTTTTCTTGTTGTTCTGGGTGGCCTGTCCATGTGTTGGCGGCCATTTTGTGTGAACAGCCACTGTGCTTTTGCCATAGGCCTCAAAGCTTGCGGCCTAGTGTGCCAGTAGGCCCGGCGGTAGTCATCCTCATGGGTGCATAAAAACTGTTTCTGTGTTGTCTGTTGAATTGTAACATAATTTAGGCCATGGATGGCATTGGATTGATTTGCAAAATGTGGCTTTTGGGGCGTATTTTATTTTTTTGGGTGTTTGTTAAATAAATAGGCCTTTTCAGCCAGTAGGTAACCCTGGGCGTTCAGCTCGCGGACTTTGGGCAAGTCCGCACTGCGCGACAACGCGGACTTACACTTTTTATCTTCTTCGCGCGCTCAATGTACGTTTTCGCGCGCGCGATAACGACATTTTGTGACGATCGCGATGCCGAACACGCAGAATTTACAATCTGGCGAACAATATCTCTCGAGCATCATTAAACCTTCTCGAAAATGTTGATTTAGTTCATTTTGCACAAAAACTCCTCAGGTTGTCATTTAGATGTAGTTTGGTGAGCAAGGAGTCATTTTTTTTTTGTTTTACAATTTTTTCCAAGAGGTAGCAAGTTGCCCAGAGTCTCCAACTGCCTGGTCCTGTCCTTTGTCTTCACTTTTTTGTTATTTTTGGTGGCCTGGCCATGTGGGTGGCGGCCATTTTGTTAAACCAGCCACTGTGCTTTTGCCATAGGCCTCCAAGCTTGCGGCCCAGTATGCCAGTAGGCCCAGAGGTAGTCACCATGGGTGCATAAAACTGTTTCTGTGTAGTCTGTGGAATTTTTGCATCATTTAGGCCATGGATGGCATTGAATTGATTCAATTGAATTGCGAAATGTGGGTTTTTTTGGAGGGTCTGACTATTTCACTTATTTGGTGTGTTAAATAAATGCCTTTTTTGCGTGTGTACTGTGTAATTATAATTGTGTTGTTGTAGTGGTTGTCTAACTTTCCAAAGTGTTTTTAGCCATGTGGATTTTAGTTTTTGCATTAAAGCTGTGTGTGTTTTATAAGGCATCCTTTGTCTGCCCATATATAGGCCTGCTTGAGTTCATTGTTTGCCGTGCCTTGTGCCTGTGAGTCACCATGTTTCTGGGGGCCATTTTGTTGTGGTAGTTATTAGTGTGCTGTTTTTGCCACATAGGCCTGCGTGTCTTTCCATTTTTCCTCTTGTCTTACTGCTTCCAAATCCATCCCCATTGCCAGCTGCAGCTCCCTGATGCTGCTATATAATACATCCCACGTGATGCACAAATTTAGGCCAAACATGCTCCAGTACATTTTAGTTTTTGTTCTTTACTATTCTTATTCTTCCAGAGTGTACAGTAGCCAGGAAAGCCCTGGCCTTGTTGTCAACGTCTCATAAATGGCTACACTGTGTGTTGTTGTTGACAGAGTTTCTGAAATTTAATAATTGAGGCCACCACACACTAAGTTCTATATTCTATTTGTTTGATTTGTGCTATGTTTGACTGATGTTCTGGCTTTTTTGCTTTTAGGTGCACAAAGACTGAGGAGGAGGTGTGTCTCTCATCATTGCCTGTTGCACTTCCAGACAGACATCCTGCTGCTGTACACACAACGTGACGTGTGACCTGACCAGACATCTCTGCAACTGAGTGCTGCTGACATCTGAAGAAGATGGGCCCAAAGAAAGCAGGTACCAGGTCCTCCAGTACCAAGAAAGTTGCTATTGAGAAGAAGAAGGAACAGAAGAAGCAAGTGACACTGAAGTCTGGTGTGCCGGCCAATACCTTTTTTGGGGAAAAAAAATTGCGCCTGCAGCAGCGGTGTCCGGGGGGCAAGCTGGGGGCAGCACCTCCGCATCAGTGGACCCAACCCACCAACCCAGGCCCAAGCACATGAGTGGGGAAGAGGTAGCCAGCCTAATGGTGGAAAGCAGTGATGCTGAGCCGGAGATAAACTTATCGCTATCTCAAAGTAGTACCCAATCAACGCAGGAGGAAACACAGCAGATAAGTGGTCAACAACAACAGCCGCAACCACCGCCCGCAATAGTAGTTGTTGTTCCTCCTGAAGTAGGGGCAGTTCAGGAAATTGAGCCTCATGCAGAGGTAGAAGAAGAAGCCACTCATTCAGAAGATCCATTGTCTTCCAAATCCCCAGCAAGGAAAAGGAGGGGTAGTCCATCGAGTTCTTCGCCAAGCCCCCTTCTGATGATCTAGATGCCACTTGGAAGCCACAAACTGAGTCTGAGAGGGAGCCACGTTCCAAGACCAAGCTAGGGAAAAGGAAGGTTCCAGAAAGCCTTACACTTATGGAGGTCGATGTAGAACAGCAAGATGATGATGATGATGACGACGAGCCAGTCATCACGAACATCACTCCCGGCCCCGAGGAGATGGAGACCAACATTCTTACTCTATCCAAAATCGCTGCGAGGGATGTAGCACGCATACCTCCACAGGTAACACCAACACGACCTACAGCTTCCATATTTGCATTAGCAAAGGCCCGGCAGCGACCTACATCCAGCACAACCACCACCTCTGTAGGAGTAGGTAGTGGTACAGCAGCACAGAGTCAAATTCAACACACACCCTACAGATCATCCGGCATTGGAAGTGGCACCTCCAGCAGGAGGCCAAAGTTAAGCTCCCCAGTTTGGGACTTCTTTACGGTTAGCGAAAAGGAGGAGAACATTGCTATATGCTCCATTTGTAATACCTCTGTTAGTCGTGGTAAGCTTGGTACAAACTATGGTACCGGAGGCCAAATGACCCATCTGAAAAAACACCACTTGATCAGCTGGGAGGACCACCTTCGCGACAGAAAAAAACTGCAACCATTGGTGTTGGTGGGGATAAAGGAGTAGAAGAAGAAGATCCGATCACGGTGGAAGAGGAAGGACAGGGAGACATTCTCTCTGGTAGTGGTACACAAGGTGTCCCTGACCCCAGCAGTGCAGTCTTAACGTTGCACACATCTTCAGCAACATCTCAGTGGCACAAGAGTAAGAGTCAGCCGGAGACACCAAGAAGTACCAGGTCCGCACTACCAAAAAGTGCGTTGAGCCTAAGAGAAAGGAAAACCATGCAGCCTACCATTATCAGCATGTTTGGGGGTGAGGGGCAGTACGAACGCAACCACCCAATAGCACGTTTGTACAATGCGAAGCTGGCTAAAATGTTAGCACTGGACCTTCTCCCTTTTTCTTTTGTTGAAGGGTTGGGTTTTGTGGAATTTGTGTCAACCATCTGCCCAAAATGGCATGTTCCCAGCCGCTACTATTTTGCCAGAGTTGCAGTTCCAGCACTACATCACGACGTGCTGGAATTGCTAGGAAAGGCCTTGAAGCAGAGTGCTGTTCACAGTATCCACCTGACTACAGACATGTGGACCAGTTGCCAAGCCACAGATTACATGTGCATCACTGCACACTGGATCAGTTTTGTGGGTGTTAGAGAACAGCTATCTGCTGGTGTTGATACTGCAGAGATTTTTCATGCCACTCGCAAACATGCAACTGTAGCCATGTTTGCCATGGAGAAATCTCATACTGCTGCAAACATTTTGGAAGAGTTTAACACCAAGGTCTTTGAGTGGCTGCGCCCAAGAGGGCTTACGATTGGTTTTGTTGCCACGGACAACGGCAGTAATGTAGTTTTGGCCATGCGCAATGGTGGCTATTTCAGGGTCCCGTGTTTGGCACACTGCATTAACATTGTTGTTCAAGACTTTTTGAAAAATGAATCAAAAGTCAGCAACTTACTGGTCACCTGCAGAAGAATATGCACACATTTCAGCCATTCTTTTAAAGCCCGGAAGCAGCTGAGGGTCATTCAACGTGAGCATAAACTGCCAGTCAAAGCGCTCATCCAGGAGGTGCCAACACGTTGGAACTCAACTTATTACATGCTTGATCGTCTGTTTGAACTGTACATACCACTCAATGCTTATGTCATGCAAAGAATAGGGGAACCTACTGTGAGAGGCATGACCGTTGAGATGGCTCAATGGGACCTCATTAAATGCCTGACTGAGATGCTACTTCCTTTTGAGATCTTCACACGTGAAGTCAGCAGGGAGGACTGTACTATGGGCCAAGCTATCCCATTGTTGCACATGCTAGAGCAACAGCTGAAGGATGTGTCTGAAACGTATGCAGGTGTGGATGACAAACAAGACGCATATCATTTGGCGGAGACCTTAGCCGCTCGCTTATCGGAAAATACAAGGATTAAAAATAAAATTTTGTCACAACCACATTACATTAGTGCCACAATTTTGGATCCACGGTACAAAGTATTTCTGAACAGCAAGGCAGTAATTCCTTTTTCGGAAGTGGATGTTGCCAACTACAAAACTTTGATAGCTAAGGAAGCAACTATTTTCGAAAGCGAACGGCTGTTAATTACAGGCCCCCCACCCCAGGCCATAACCAGTACTACAGGGCATCCAGAGTCAAGTTCTACTTCGGAGCCTGAGGGCAGTGCATTTGCCTCCCAGCAGTCACCTACACCAACAATAACATCAAGAACAGGATCATCCACAGCACAATGTGCAACTGATTGGTTTCTACAGCAGGGGTATGGTAAGTCCAGTGCTGATGCAAAGGCAAAACCGGCCGAGCACATCCGAGCACCCCTTAACATTGAGCGGATGGTCCAGGCCTATCTGGATGACCCAACAGAGGTCTTCATGGATGGAAACCCATTGGTGTATTGGTATGGGAAAAGAAGCCAATGGACAGTGCTCAGCAGGCTGGCGATAAAGTATCTCGCATCCCCTGTCGCAAGTGTCTCTTCTGAGCGTGTTTTCAGTGCTGTTGGTGCCATTGTAACTTCGAAAAGGACCAATCTCTCGGCCCAAAGCGTGGAGAGGTTAACCATGATCAAAATGAATCAGCACTTTATACCACCGGATTACAAAATACGTGAATCACAGCAGGAAGAGCAGAGCGACTTGGATGACGTAAATAGTGCGTTACAGGACCTACTTCTGTCCGAACCACCAGAGTTTGAGGACGAGCTCCTCTTCCCTGACAACTAGGCTTTCAAATTGTTGCTTTCTTCCTTCCTTTATGTGTCTGTGTATCTGTCTTTCTGGTTCAAATCAAATCACAACAAAACCATCACCACCGTCTTCTTTTTATTTCCCTATTGGAGTTGCACGTCTGTGCATTTAACTGTCCACTCTTCAGAGTCCTGCTTCATCTTCCTGTCTCGCACAAGTACATTTCCATCAAGCCAGACATTAGTACAAGAAATGTTGCCTTTACCAGTCCCACCTCCATTAGAAGTGAAACGTGACTACTATAGCTATCCTCCGTTTTGTTTTCGAGCCGAAACTCATCAGTGTCCGAAGGCTACAGCCTCAGCAGGCATCCAAAGGTCCTCACTGTCAGGACAGAAGGTACTTGGCAGAGAAAGACAAGAGACTCTTCGAAGAAACTTGCTGACATTTGTGCAAACTCAAATGACCAGCAATGAGCACTACACAGGCCGCGGCCCATCATCACAGTGCTGACCATGGGAAGCAACTTAAACTGTGACAAAGAAGTGCCACAGATGAATAAGACGAAAACCGAAACAGCGCCTAACACTCAAAATGAATGTGGACTGGAGTAATGATGAGGCCACTGCCCCGCCCAAAAAAAAATCAAAAATGTCAGAACTAGGCATCTGATGATCTGACAGCCAAAGAGAAGAGCAAGACAGGTAATGATGGAATGCATTGGATGTTTGCAGACTCTGAGCGATTGCTGTTGTTTGTTGTTGATGTTGTGCATGAAGTCGAACTCTACTCTACTAGTTAATCTACAAAGTGACTCAAGTAAGTCAGTGACAGTCAATGTTTCCCTTCTTGTTGTTTAATAACCAAATTGTACTCCTACTACTGCAGGTGCAGGCCAATATCTGTTGCAATTTTTTAATATGGAATATGGACTTAATCGGAGTCAATACAGACTGAGTTGTAGTTGGACAACACGTACCACACCATGATGATGACCATACTATCTTTTCGCGCGCAGTCATTCAGTTGGATCGGAGATGATTCAAGGACTAACTGCATTTCATGAAGTGGCATAAGGTAAACATAAACACAACAATTCAACAAGAAAGTAGTAAACACAGCAGACCTACATGTCCATGTAGTGGTCTAGTCGAGTGTAGTGATGACTGACAGCGGCGCATTGATTTTGTCACTTAATTAGGAAAATGCTAAGTTGCTGTGTATGCCTTTTGTCTGGCTATGTCAAAAATTAAGGTAAATGGAGGTTGGGTCACGGGCTGGTGCTGTGGTGGGCCTGTTCTGTCCTGTTGTTGTTGTAGCTTAATGCTGTAAACAGAATCTACACGATATATCCAAGCCGCCTCACTCTGAAAGTGTTCTCTCTTCTCTTCTTGGACTCCACCGTAAATGATGTTTTTTTTTATTCATTGATTTCTCAATACCCCTTTTGTTTTTCCATCTAGACGTTACAGGCCGGCCTTTACCCTGTGCTTGCTATACTGGGAGACACAACTCACATTTACCTTACCAATCGGCATCAGGAAGGCCACCAAGATTGATGTGCGGAGCGTCCATGGAAGATAGGACCAAGAGGAAGGACGAGATTCAACTCCACAATTTTAGCATGATAATACAGTAACTTTAGTATCATTCATCATTCATCTTTTAATTAATTTGAATCCTTTTTTCTCTGCAATCATTAGGACTGTGTGTTGTGTGTTTGTTTGCTAATTGATCCCTACAAATGTTTTTTAATTGTCTTTGCTATCTTTACAAGTAAGCCCAGTACAACATGGAATTTGGGTCTCTGAGGGCATATTACAGGCAAGGCAAATTGCATAGAATATACTGGTGCCCTGTACTGTCTAATTGTCTAGTAGGAGTTATTAAGTACTACTCATTAACCATCAAGTTATCTAATCTTCATCATCATTAACGCATGCATTTCCCTTTTCTCCCTTTATTGATTTTTTGGATAAGATCATGGTCGTCTGCCAAGATTGCGCTTTGCTTTTGTTGTCCATGCGTACTGTTTTTCATTTTCAAACCTTTCCCCAAACCCCCTTCCCATCCATTCATCAAACCCTAACCCTCTTCCCCCGGGCTGTGATTTATATTGAGGTGTGATGTGACTACATAAAATGTACACCAATTGATCACACGCTTGCTGGGGCAGATGTGGTGAAAGCAACACTAATTCAATTGCAAGGCAGGGCGAGGAGCTTCTTCTGCTTGGCCACCCATGCTCAGTCTATGTGCATTGTGCAAGCCGTCACCGGCTAATAGTAGTACATCATAATTAATTGCCGTCATTGATTGGATTAATCATCAAACTCCTACCACACAGCAGTAAAGGTTACGAATTACGATTGTGTTAAGTTAAGTGACTCACTCGACAGCACAACTGCAGTTTATAACTTCTTGTACTAGGCTGTCCCCGCCACCATTATGTTTAATTTGACTTTAGCAGTTGCAACTGCAATATTGTTTGTTTGGCAGTCGTCTTCTGTACTGTATTTTACTTCGTTCGACTACTCCTCCCACAGTTTTTCTCAGGCAAGTGACTGTCTCTTTTTTTATTTTTTTAGCAAATGCTACTGCCAGTGTCTACTCTACTACTACCACCACAACCATGGCATCTTCTACATTCTCTATGGAAACCATGCAGCCATCGCTGTGCCGAACGTAGTCATCATCAATCACAGGTAAGATAAGTTTGGTGGGAGGTAGAATACTAGTAGGACAAATAACTCAGTGAGGGGTACCGCATCTATCTGTTTGTTATACATCATCGGCAGATTATTTAAATCAAACACTGGCTGCGGCCCTGCAGCAGCAAGGAAACCAATGTGACGTTAATTCGTAAAACAGTAACCCCCCACAAAACATTAACATTGTATGTTTAAGTATAAATATAATTTATTACCCTAACAAAAATAAACTATCCCACACCTGACCCACCCCTCTCCCTAACCCCAACCAATGTCCAAAACGAAAAAAGTCCAAAGAATGTCCCGAAACCCCAACGCCCAATTCCCACCCACCAAAACAAGGAATAAAAAGGGGCAAAGCAACAGGGTCCTCGATGTTATAATCGGCGGGCTTTGAGGTGTTTGTCCACCAGGATTTTCACCCGCTCCTCCATTTGCTCCTCTTGCCGTGCCATCCGGAGGAGAATCTTCCTGCGGAATGCCCTGCAGTGGCATCCACAATGGGGGACAGCAGTGCTGGCTGCTAATGAATTGCGGCGGGTGGCTATCAGACCGCGGCGCCGTACCGCTGGAGTTGGGGCCTGGCTGGGGCCCGGGGCATCGGACGAGGCTGCAGCTGCTGCCGCCTCCTCCTCCTCCTCCGCCTGAGCCACCAGCCGCCGGTACTCCCGGCATATGGCCTCCAGTTTCCGGCGCCGGGCCCTGACTGCCAACTCCTTCCGCGATGGTTTGTCTTGGGAAAAGAAAGAAAAAAAATATTGTTGTAACCAGTACTCTTACCTAAACAGTAACACAAAATTAATTCAACACATAATGGCACAGTAGCACTAGCAAGAAGCACAGTACATAACATTTGTGGTAATAATCTATCTATCCTCCCACTTCCTCGGCCTCTAACATTTGTGGGAGTTTCAGGCATTATACTAGCACTATGGACTCCAACCAGTACACAGTACACCAGTGTTCTTCTTATCTCTAGTTTAGCGAAATGACATAACCTGGTTGTAGCCGGCATTGCCAGCTCGGTCATCTATGCTTGAACCCAAGACAAACATACGAGTCATGACGCAGAGTCACATTAGTTTGATTTACTACTGTTTGCAGGTGGGAAGCTCGTATTTTTCTATTACGGGTGGCACTGGCCATACTCTCTCTGTTACATGGAGGGCAATTGCTCAATTTCACAGTGCCTTGGCTACTACAAAAAGGCAGATTATATATCTGATCCAATGATCGTTGCTTTTATATGGGACAACGACATAAGGTCAGTAGCGGTCGTTGGTGGGACTCGGGGAGTTTGGCCGGGCGGTGACGTGGGTAGGGGCAGGATGGGGGTAGTAAACTATGGATTACGGCCAATTACAGGTAAGTAAACATATAAATAAATGAAACTAATTTTGTTGCGCACACTGCATCGCATTTGGCGGTGCAGTGCGCACAATGAAATTCACTTTATTTATTTGTATGTTACAGTAAAGTTACCTGTATTTGCCCGCGTAATACATTGTTTACTACTACCCCCACCCTGCCCCTCCCCACATCGGCTTTGGTACGCTGGCGCGGTTTCTTTAACATTCCCTAAAACTGTGCATCCCGTGACAGTCTCCACCTATGCTGTCTATGATGAATACATACAGGCATCCATCCATTCTAAGTAAATGTCAATCATTCTTCTTAATCTCTCCACAAACGTTACTTTGTTTCACCAACAACAACGCATGCGTCCACTCACTCCGTTGCTTGCCTTGGCTTTGAGTTTCACCCAAACACCGCTGATTATTCTTGCTATCCACAGTATCCACCCATACTGTGTCTTCCACCCAGGCAGGCATCCATTCTTCTTTCACCTCCCACCCATCCTTCAACAACACATGCATCTGATTCCTATCAGCCACCTATCCATGCTTCCAACGTATCCTTCTCTGCCAGTCGTCATATTAAATCTCGCCCGCCCTTCCTCCTTCCACCCTTCTTTCCCTTTTTGTTCAACACATCCATCAAGGTCATCTGATCTGACTTTTAGTCTCCTCCATAAAACTTTCACAGCTGAGTTGGAGTCAGATATAAGAGGCCATTGGTTAATGAAGTCACGCTGGTAATGCTATTGCTACTGCATTGCTCATGCTAAGTAAAGGGTGTCTTCTTTATTAACCGTTGTATAATGTTCACTACAACTTCATACCTAATAAGTCTCAACAACAGTACAGTGAGTGAAGTCCACTCCACACACCCTTCCAGCTAGTGCAATGTCAATAAGTCGTGAATATAACTTACCACCGCCCGCCACTGCTGCTGGCTCACCCCCTGTATCTCCTGCAGGTGCTGCATCTCCTGCCCCCTCCGGAATGGCCGCAACGCCATCGCCGCTGGCCCCACCGGCACTGGTGGTCGGTAGTACGCCTAGAAAAAACATGACACATTTTTAGATGCCTGTACACCTCCCCCTATTTATTCTTTTTCACTAGCAAGATTGAAAAAAAAGTGAATACATATTATTATTATAAATCACATTCAATAGTCCAAATCGGGTACTAGAGTACAGTCAGTAGACAGACACTAGTAGTGTTATTATGGTCCCTAGGGTCATTATTATACTATACTCTACTCTTTGCAAAGTTAGCCTGAGCCATGCAACCATTTTTCGCTTCATGTCTTTTGCGCATGTTACCTCGCAGCTTGTTGTGCAGTAACAGTAAGACGCCTTTTTGAGCCCACATGAGCACATACAGCTACTGTCTGAGCGTTGCGTACAAGAGGTCGAAAAACAAGCCACTTTGTTATGGAGTTCCGTTAGTCCATATTACTTAGCCATAGGTAACATGTTACAGTTTTTTGGCAGGACTGACAAATGCTTGCATTAACACGCACCATTTTTCTCAGGCAGAGGATTCCCTTCTACGAACCAGAGATTTGCAGAGCTTATGAATGATGCATGTAACCAGTAATTCTACGTTCTACGGTGAGGAGTCGCCCAGAATTCACACAGATCTTTTGTCTTATATCATCATGCACTTGTTGCAACAATTTTTATTGTTTTAATCTTATGCATTTTGCTGTTGGAGCTGGCTGGAGTACACTGAATTTTATAGAACAACAACATACAGAGGTTGTTATTTGAAAATAAACCTTTTGAACTTACACATAGACTCTGTGGTATTTGGTGTGGTGGTGGTGGTGGACTTACACGAGTGAGTGAGCGAAAGTGTGTTATGTTCTGGGTTGTGGAATCATAATCATTGGGGACCTAATGAGACACTAGCTAGTCGTTCAGGGGATTGTGGGTTCACTTCTGACTGAGGTGTGAGGAACGTCCAAGTTCCAAACTCGCATCACCAACATCCTATTTCATTGTGCATAGTTCTGCATGGGGCTGTGCAGAATCCAAGTAGTATGTACTATATCCTATCAAAAATAGTCAAATATCTGGTTGTGCATTTTGTTTGTGGTAATTGTCAAAGCCTCAAGATTAAGAAGCCTAGAAGAGGACAACCGAAAGGACTGGACTCAGTGGCTAGAGCTATTAGTATTGGTCAATTTGAGTTTTATTCAAAACCGTACAATAAAGAGTGGCAATGCAAACTGGGCAAGCTTAGCGACAGACTAATAGTAGTAGTACAGAGTACAGACATTCATAGCAGAGGCAGTTACAACTTAGAGGCAGGGATAACCAGAATTTAGAAACAGATAGTCAAGTCAAGATCAATGAATCTTTTGTAAAAAATATAATTAGGGAGTGGAGCCAGAATTAATAGTTCTGAAAAAATAAGGTCCAGTAAAAGTTAGGGCAATATAATTGTTAATATAACCACTGGAGGACTTACTGGGACCAGCAGCAGGGCCCTCGGTAGAGGAGCGGTCCTCTGGTGGTTGTCCCGCCGACTCGGACCCCGTCTTCTTGCCCCTGGGTGCTGCAGATCAGTGATCATGTAAGATATAATAAAGAAAAAGAAAGACACAAACATTAATGATTGCTGTGAAACAAATAAATTATCTAAAAAAAACGCTCAAAAAACGTTTTAGGAAACAAAAATTGCAATAAAATTGACCTATCTAATCCAATCGACTACTGGCTTGCGGGATTCACGGACAGTCTACTTATTTGGGAACACTAATTCAGTGTTCCATTCTGATTGATTCAAATAAAATCCAGAACACTAACTAAGCCTAAGTACCACCTGACCTAGCCCACCTATTCCAGGCGGGCCAATTGTTCATTAAGCCTGCATTTCCATTTTTTTTTTCCATCAAAAATGCATAGATGAGAAGGAGGACACATGCATAAAGTCAGTGCATAATGCATACACCAAATTGTTGGTTGGTTGCGTCTGATGTTCTGCAGCTGACTGACACTGCTAAGCTAAGCTTACCAGTACCACTCACTAAACAAACTACAAGAGGTTCTACTAAGGACTGGGGTAAGCAGCACTCAGTGACAGAGGATGCGTCACGCAGACCGCTCCAAAATTATCAACTAATAGTAACTAAACCTAGTATCAAATCCATCCACCACTATTTGACAGGAGGACAAAGGAAGGACTACAGTCTCTCTAGCAATAGCATTACCTAACTGAAGTTCTCTAAAGTAAACTCTTACATAATAATGACAAGCGAGCGCAAAGTTGCAAAAAGTAAGAGTACCGCCCAGCACCTGTGTCCTACAATCACAGAAGATTTTGAAACGTAATTTACCTGCAATGTAAGCAGCATTATTCTTGTTATTTGTAAAAAATGTATACACAAATCACAATACTTATACTACTATATATATTGGCTACTCACCAAGCCCCACGACCTCGACACCTAGCAGGTCCAACAGGTCCTGCTCCCGGTCAAGAATGTCTGACCACCGGTGGGCCAGCTGGTTATGGGTGCGCCGGACCGCGGAGCAGCGAAACACTGCCCGACGCACCTTCGCCCACCGGCGGTGACGCTCCTGGGTCGGGTAACCGGAGCCTGGCCTGCCGCCTGCTGCCAAGGTCAAGGGGAGGTGGCGCTGAATAAAAAAACAAGGGCGGCCACCTCCTCCTCCGTAAACAGCTGGCGGGCTTGCACCCCTGCGGGGCGCAGTCTGCCGCAAGGCAGGCGGCGATTGGGCGCACGCGCCTTGCCCTTTGACCCGCTGCTGCTACCCTTCGCCATGGTTCTGGGGTGGGAGGAGGTGAAAAAGAAAAGTTAGAAGGGAAAAATAAAGTTAGGGGAAGAAGTAGGAGCTTAAAGAAGAAAGTTATATAAAACAGTTGAAAAGTTAAAAAACACAGTAAAAAGTAGAAAAAAATGCAAAATATAGACTTAGGCAGAGAGAGAGATAGGTAAGAAATAAAGAAAAATTGAAAAACAGAGTAAAAAACTAAGGATTGCAAAGATTGAGGGAGGATAGAAAAGCAGGCCCAGAACCATAGCATAGAGTGGTAAAACAAGATGGCCGCGCCCATCGCGACCGCATGGGTAAGTTCACGCGATATTTCTCCCCGAGCACGCAAAAAACGTCACGAACACGTACAACGCGTTCCCGAACATGGAATGCGCATCGCGAGCACGCTATACGCGACCCGGAACAGGAAATAAGGGATCGCGAACGGGCGGGACAAATGAAAACCAAAATGGCCGCGCCCATAGGCGACCGCATGGGTAAGTTCGCACCCCCGAGCACGCAAACAGCGTCCCGAACACGAACAACGCGTTCCCGAGCAAGAAAAACGCATCGCGAACGGGCGCGCCAAGCAGCTACGCACGCTCGCGAAGCTCGCGTAGCGCTCCGACGTCTTCGCGTAGCTTCGAGTAGCGCGACTACGCGAACTACGCCCAGGGTTACATTCTAGGCATAACTTCCCAACACTATAAGAAGTTACTACCCCTGGGTTGTCTGTGTGTACATAGCGTGGGTCAGGCCTATGGATACTAAACCCTCCGGTTGTACCCTTGAACCTTGATTGACACCTATTTTTGTTGATAGGCCAAACCAACCATCCCTTCCAATTGGAAGCTGATGAATTGTATTTACCATTCTGTATCAGTGTACCCAGTACCTCCTCAGTGTATTACTCGAAATACCTTCAATAGGTGTGGGCGACGGGATGGTTGGTGTTTTCAGGTCTTTTATTTTTGCAAACCCGTAGCAGGTAGTCTGTTGCACTGTTCTGTTCAGGAAGATTATCTGTAATAGTATGAGGCAAGCTCTAAATAAAGCCTCAGATCCCTGAACCTGCCATTCTTTTGTCCCCCAGATGGATTATGTGTCTATTGTGTCCCTCCAAAAGTCGAAACCTTGTATAGATAGTTGGGAGATAAAAGGTGCTGAATGTATAAGCTTGGTGTTTGTCAGCATCATTTTCTTCGCAGGTGCATACGTTTGTGCAAGCTTATAGTAGTATGACGTTGGGTCTGATGTATTGAACCCTAAAAAATGTGCAAATTTCTGTGCGAATGTGGCAGAACTACCTTCCGGTGGTGTCGGGCAATGTTCCCATTGATGGGAAGTGTTAACAGTGCGTGGGACACTTGCTTTGTGCAAAAAGTGACGACCATAATGTTGGTAACAAAACATGGTATCAAAATCAGGTGTATCTTCATACAATTCCCTGTAAGAAAATGCAGCACTTTGTTCTAAATCTGAGAGCATAGTATTTACAGTTTCAATGTCCCAATCATCAGAGAGTGTACTCGGGGTAATGAAATCATTCAATGAAGTTTTAAATACATGTGTAATTTTCAAATGTTCAGTAGGACCAAACTATACCATCAGGTACTGGAACTGCTGTAATGTTCACTAGGGACAGGTCACTCTGTTCACGGTGTGATGACGTATGTGGTTTCAGGACCAAGTTCACAGATTGTACTGCAGAGCGGTGTGGGAGGTAATGTCCATTCAGTAGTAGGAAAAAGACAATTACCATACCAATCCAAATTATCAGGAACAGGATCCCTAATGTAAACCAAAGATGCAACCAAGGGGATATAAAGTAAGTATTTTTCAGCCAGAGATAGAAATGTCGAAATTGTTCTTTTTTGGAAATGGGTGGCATTTGCTCAGGTTCACTTGGATCTGAAGAAAAGTCATTGCAGTTGATGAAGTAGCCAGACGCAGTTCGATCTATCTTTGGGAGCTCCGCAGGTGTTGTGTCTCTTGTGAAGGCACATTGATGTAGATGTCATTATTGGGCCGAATTGTAATTGCGTTTCAGTTGTATTTGGATGTTGTTCAATTTCAACTGGTGTAATTCGTACTCCATTATTTGATACTCCTGCTTTTTGCGCAGGGGAGTCTTGAAACTTTTTTAGTCTTTCCATCTGAACTTCCTGTATAGTAGCTAGAGGAGATCTGTGGCTACTCAGGATTCCACACTGCCTACTATTGAGAATCGGCCACATAGTGGGGTTTGAGCAGATCAATGGAGATGAATCTTCTTTCTTTTTTTGCCGCCAAGGCGCGGAAGAAGTACTATTCTTGGTCCTTCGACTGCCAGGACAGGTACAGGTGTTCTGTAAGATGGCCCATACTCCTTTTTGTCCACGATCGTTTCTCTGACCAGGTCCCCAATCTTCAGGACCCAGGCAGGCCTTGCTGGAACTGGTTTCACTTACCCAGTGGCGTTGCGTTTTACTTGGATGTTGCTTTGTAATGCCTGGAATTCACTGAGTTCCTGTAAAACAGCCAAACGATCATTCAATTCAAATGGTTTTACATCCACCACTGTACTGGCACAATTGAGGTCAGGTACCCACATTCTTGTCCCAAACAGGATCTCATAGGGGGTACGTCCTCCCAAGGATTTTCTTGCCATGTTGTTAAGTGCCCTCTGGACCCCATACAGGTGATTGACCCAACTGCCGCCCGCACCTAATACCCTTGCTTCTAAGGATTGCTTTAGGTCCTGGTTTTTCCTCTCCACCACTGAATTTCCCTCTGGATGGTAGGGAGAGGAGTACCACAATGCCACGCCCATACTTCCCATGGCTTCCTTGTAAGCCTGTGAGCTAAACGCAGGTCCACGGTTGGAATGTAATGTGCCAATTGCATATGTCCCAATGAAGACTCACAAATCCTTTATAACAGTTCGGGCATCAGCAGAGCGCTGACTCCAAACCCATAGGAATCTAGAGCATGAATCCACTGCCACCATGATGTACTTGTAGGCCCTATCTGAATATAAGGGGCCGCAGTGGTCCAAATAGACACATGCGAGAGGTGTGTCTGAAATTAGTAATGGTGTTTGTGGTGACCGTGCAACGGTGGAACCTTTCATCTGCTGGCAGATGTCGCACTTCAGGACATAACCCTTGGATTGTTTAGACACAAGAATTGCCGCTTCAGTAATGAAATTGTAGCAGTGACTCCTGCATGTGCTGAGCCCAGACCCTCGTGTGCACCTAGAATCAAACCTAATCTGTGATCCATGTTTGGTATAACTCTATCCCCCGCTCCTTGAATTTGAGCATACAGTGTATTTTGCGCATCTAATTTATAGGAGTACTTGAGTGGAAAGCCCTTTGGCACGGCAGAGCCATTTTTTGAAGCGTTGACAGCTATCAGTATGTCTCCGTCTATTCTCGTGCTAGAACGAGTGATTGCAGCAACGGCAGCAGTTCACACTGTCGCCTTGGCAGCTTCATCAGCCAGTGAATTCCCTTCAACGTGTATGCCAACACGCTGATGACTCAAGGTGTGAATAACTTGAGCCCGTGGCAGGTATTCCTTCAGCTTTGCCACTTGTTCCCATAACAATTTATGCTTAATTGTGCAACCGTTGAAATCTCTAAACCCATTCTGGCCCCAGTAATGAAGATATCCATTATAAGACTGTAAACGATAAAACGAATTGCACACTATCAGTGTGGGGAATTCCTGATCCATATATTGTAGTACTAGTTAGTATCAGGGCTTTCAGTTCTGCCAGTTGCGCTGTACAATCTCCTAGAGATTGTGTAGTTGTATTGCTGGGATGGAACTTACTGTCCCGCATACGTCTCTTCACTATAGCACATGCTGCGCTATACTGTTGTTTACTTCCAATGGCAGGCTGAGCAGACCCATCAGTGCAAATGATGTACTCATATTTTTCTAGAGGCAAGATTTCATTCGGGAGAGGGTATTCTTGTTCGTACTGCCGGAACGCTTATGTTTTCAGTGTAGGATCATATTTGTAATCTACGTCTGTTGCAGTGAGAGAATTATTCCATTGTATCCACCGTGGATGCAGTGCTTTTCCATTTGAAATGCTCGCTTTGGTAACAGCTTCTAAAGTTGGCACCGGGGTTTCAACTATTATGCGTTTCCCCTGTGCTAGTGCTCTTTCTCTTACTACAGCAGTCTGTACTGCTGTCAGTATTTTTTCCGTGGCCACAAATCGCATTTGTGTATAAATGTCATTTGTATGCAATTGGGACTGTCTCACCTTTATTGAAAGTGATGTATGTATATCCTGATAAACCCGGGACCACCCGGATCACCAAGTTAGTAGAATTCACACGTGTGTGCAAATGTTTTGATGCTATCATGTTGTCGTGTAGCTCCTATAGTACCCCTGCAGGACCTGCGCGTTTGGATAACATATACTGCAGGCTTGGTGGCAGACTAGCTCTGAGCACCCCCACCGTATATGTTAGCCTGGTTTGCATTAGCTAGCTCGCAGTGCCACTAGTGTCTCCTCTTATCGGGGAGAGATTAGTTTCTGGCAACCTTAGAACATGACAACCCTGATTCCCTCAGAATCGTGGAAACAATATACTACCTTTCGCTCTGTCACTCGTGCTCACTTATTCGGTTTGTCTCAGAGAGTTACACAGAATAAACAGTCAGGCGTTTCAATAAGTATTTATTGAACAGTTGTTATTCTAGTGTAAAATATATGTGCTGCGGTAACCAGCAAACAATTGCAGAGATATATGACCAGCAGTATGATAAAAGCAAAGGTATAGAACAGTTCTACCATATTGCGATAATCATGAGTACATACATGAATATAAAAGCATTATGCAAGTGCACGTACTCCTACGATGCCTACCTAGATGTACCTGTGTGTACCTAGCATATGTGTGTAGGTCTTAGAAGCTAAGAGCCAAGAATCCTCCTAGGATTTAGTCGAACCCCCATACCTGAATAGAGAGAGTGTGGGACCCCGTCCTGGTCTCGAGTTGGACACCCCGTCCGGGTTGTGTCAGACCACTGTCAGCTTGAGCGACTGCATGCAGGAGCCTCAGCGTCCCTGGTCAGTGTGTCAACATGGAAGTCTCGGTTCCCTCTGGTTTACCGGGGCAAGATGTGGTGTATTTATACCCTAAAAAGTCTCGGACCTCAGTATGGTTTGTATTGGACATGAGGAAGACGTCAGGGGTGAACTTTGTACATACATTATGCTGGTGGTGTATTCTTAGAAAGCCATGCATAATTAATGAGTACAGTGTGGGCCTGTGTTTGGAAGAACCCTGCTGCATTCAAAACCACAGGATAGATAACGTTCAGCCCTCAGAGTTCATTGTGTACTAGCTGGGACCAATGTAGGTGAAAGATCATGCCTATATAAGGAATCATACTATAATAGGACATGTATAGTTGTGACCATAATTGGGCATATGCGGCCATGACCATAATTGGGCAAGTACGAATATGACCATATTAGGGTAAATATGAATACGTCCATTTTAGGGCATGTACGAACGGGTCTACATTGGGGCATCTATGCGGATATAACACCCACTCCACTTCCGAACTGGATAATAAATGACCATACTTAAAATCTGGACAATTTAAAAACATTTTTTTAAAAGCAAGTAAAAACATGGTTCTAAAAAATCGTTAAAAATGTTGGTGCTAATAAAAAAAATGTTTAAATTCAGCTTTTTCTAGTTGCCACTTAAAAGTCAATATCGTCTCTCTATAGAAGTTGTATTACCATAAGCAGGAGAAGGCCATACTTTTCCAAGCGAAAGTGTCAATGTAAGAAAATGTTCCAAATTTAGATAGTTTATTTTGAAACGAGTGAAGAAGCCGAATTCTTTCCCAGGACACGATGAGCCAATTCAAGATTACGCATCCTGGCTGGGAGGCTCAATATTATCGGTGTCAGCTGCTGTAGATGACAAATCCAACGCCTCACAGAGAACGTCAATCGCACATAGATGGAATGTAGTACTGCCAACAGTCGGTGCTGCGGCAGCTTGTGCGGCACTTGTAACCTGGGTGCCTGTGGGAGAGTCACCTAACCCAGCAGGAGCAAACGGCACTTGTGGATTCTCCAGGAATGCATTCATCAGAATCGGAAGCCGTTGAGGACAACGCAGAGTGTGGGCCTTTATGGGGTCCAGCATTGCATCCGTGTCCGGAGGCGCATCTGATGGAAATGTTAGACAAAGATCCAACGTGCATTCTTCTCTGCAGAACAGGAATCGAAGCACAGGTAAGATGCAGTCTATCCAGACTGGTCTAAATGATAGAAACCAGGAGGCATTGAGTTCTGCAAAGAAATGCCCAGAATTTGTACCATGCGTTCACGGTATTTCCGCTCCAGGAGTGTGTTCACCATTCCCTCGGGAAGTGGGCCGTCCATTGCGTAGCAGCAATATTACAATCAGGATTCCTGCAATTAGGAACAGGATGAGCGGGAATCCTCCAAATATGCTTCCCAATACGGAGTGTATAAAATTTGGGATTACTCCGAGGACTGTCTGAAAGGTGCTTAACAGTCCGGACCCTATGGTCTTAAATAGGTGTACAATTCCGCTCGTATCAGACATATTGAAGATACGTCCCACCATTTCTGCGAAATGAATGGGGCAGTTTGTACGTATGAGTGCCTGTATCTCGGTCGAGGTCCTTGCAACTTGAAGTTCATAGGTTTCTCGAGCGGAGGTTAAGGGCACGGGTTGCTGTAAAGGCATAGCTTTCAATCTGCTCAGAGTATCAAACTGTATAAAAGAAACATTCAGCGAAGGCCATAACGGCGCCTCCCTGACTGTGTTCAGTGGCGGAAACAATGCTTGCATACAGCAAGTAACCCTGGAGTTAACAGTTACTAGATATGCGATGCCCGGAAGCAACCCACAACAACCTTGATCATTTAGCATTAAGTAACTCCCATTCGAGAGCAGCTGGAAAACCGGCGTGATCATGGCCGCTGGGGTCCCTGACATGTGACAAGATAAGTTCGCCACTGAACCGCTGCAGGCTCCGTGTAGAGAAATATCCTGACACATGAGAGAACCGCTCAAAGCGTTCTTGCAGTTAGTACCACTCAGATACACTTCTCGATCCCCATTCCGGCATCGGTATCTATATGGTAACTCCCTTGATGTATCCCTTACCCATTTTTACATATTTGCCTGCCTGCCTTTGCTCAAGGCAATATTGAAACTGAAACGTAGTGACCGGCAGAGTGATTTGGCCATGAATGAGCCATTCTGTTGATGGTGATTCGGCTATAGTGAATGGTAACCTTTCCAGTTTCTCAATGCGCAGCATTGTATATTTGGCTCCCCTTTGTGCCATTTCTGTCTGTTTATCAGTTAGATTGTATTCTGAGAACAGAGATGTGGTTTTTATAAAACGCCATGGCACATAGCCTGCACGCAAAGATTGCAGCGTCCAGCTTAACATCATAATAGAACGTAGCTGAGATTGCCCGTGTTGTAACAAGGCCAGATCTTGTTCTAATATGTCGATTGCCAAGGACACAATGTTGCCTAAGGAGTAAATCCTGGAGGTAAAAGTAGTTAACCCATTATCCACCACTGCCAATGCTTTTTCTAAGTTAATACGGTCTATCTCTCGTATTCTTTCTGCGGCCTCTTGTTGTGATATTTTCCAGTTTTCATTATAGTAGGCATATAGGCCTGCATATATGAAACGTTTCTTACGTTGTTTCCTGGGACCTAGTAGAAAATCTCTAAGATCCATGTCAGGTGTGAGTAGGGTCAAGTGGTGCTTTACTTCTGTCAGTGTTGAGGTCTCTAGCCAATCAAGGCACAACTTCCCAACACTATACGATGTCACTACCCCTGGGTGTTGTCTCTGTACATAGCGTGGGTCTGGCCTATGGATACTAAACCCTTCGGTTGTATTCATAAATCTCTGCTGACATTTGTTTGTGTCAATGGGCCAAACCAGCCATTCTGTCCAATCAGGATCTGATCTGTTGTACTGGAAAATGGCATCTAATCCTACCCCTTGTGTAGTTGAGTTCTGCCCCCCACCCATCTGTGATGGTGTTGGAAACCCCGGTGTGTTCATTTCCTTGCCTTTGGCTAATCCAAGACAGGATGTCTGTTGCACAGTTTCATTCAGAAATAAAATCTGCTGCGGAATGATGTATGCTCTAAAAGTGCTTCTATTCCCTGGACTTGCCAGTCCCTAGAACCCTAGATTGATTTGGATTCTATTGTGTCTTTCCATAGATCGAAACCCTGTTTAGACAACTGGCTCAGAAAGGATGCAGAGTAAATATGTTTGGTGTTTGTTAACATAATTTTCTGAGCTGAAGTTTTCTCCATTTTATAATAAAATGACGTCGGGTCGGATGTGTTAAACCCTGAGAAGTATGTGAATTTCTGTGCAAATGCTTGTGAACTACCTTTTGGAGGTGTTGGGCAGTGTTCCCACCGGTGGTATTCAAATACATTTCTAGGTGTTATAGATTTGTGTAAGAAATGATCACCAAATTGTTGGTAACAGTACAATGTATCATAGTCTGAAGTACCTTCTAACATTTCATTGTTCGGAAATGCTGCAGTTTTTTCTAAATCAGACATCATAGCATTTACATTTTCAGTGTCCCAATCATCAGAAAATGTACTGGAGGTAATGAAATCACTTAAAGAAATTTTAAATACATGTTTTAGTTTTAAAAGTTCAGTCGGACCTAATATATCATAATCAATCTTGTCCCATACTATACCGTCCGGTATAGGAACTG
Organism: Calotriton arnoldi; assembly: GCA_963921515.1. NCBI lineage: Eukaryota > Metazoa > Chordata > Amphibia > Caudata > Salamandridae > Calotriton > Calotriton arnoldi. The sequence goes on along the minus strand of CAWUFW010004584.1, from coordinate 1,437,849 downwards.
CTGTAATGTTCACTGAAGACAAGTCTCTTGGTTCACGATGTGAAGACTGGTGTGGTTTTAAAATCAAATTGACTCTTTGGGCTGTAGAGCTTGGCTGGAGGTATCGTCCATTAATAAGCATGCTAGTTATTATTAAACCTAGCCAGAAAATGAAAAATAAAATCCCAGTGATATACCATAGTTCTATCCAAGGTGACACTAGGTAAGTCTTTCTAAAAAAGTTCAAAAAGTCATTGAATTTCTGTGTGAGTGATTTTTTGGCTGGCGTCGTTTCCGGCTCACTTGGGTCCAGTGAAAACGTATCAAAGTTCATGAAATAGCCAGAAGCCGTTCGATCAATAGTTGGAATTGCATCGGGATTTGTTGAAATCGGTGTGTTCTCTTGTCGAGGCACATTGACGTAGATGTCTGTATTAGGTCTGATTGCAACTTGGTTGTTAAGTTGATTTTCATTTTGAAGATGAATTTCTTGTTGAAGTGGAACGAGTTCCATAGCATTGTTGCTTAGTCCTTCATTCCGTACAGGTGGCTCTTCAAACGCGATGAATCTTTCTGTTTGAACTTCTTGGATTGTAGTGAGAGGAGGGCGTCTGCTACTGTGGAGTCCACAAGGCCTACTGTTTAGTATCGGCCACATAGTGTGGTTTGATTAAGTCAATTGAGACAAATCTTTTCTCCGGCAAGAGGCGGCAGAAGTACAGTTCTTGTGCCGTGGATTGCAAGGACCGGTACAGGCTTTCTGTAGGATGGCCCAAATTCTTTCTTGTCAGCAATCTTCTCTCTGACCAGATCCCCGAGTTTTGGGATCCAGATAGGTCTTGCCGTTACTGCCTTGACTTCCTCAGTGGCGGCCTGTTTCTGGAGCACGTTACTTTGTTGTGTCCTGGATTCATTTAGATCCTGTAAAACAGCCAAACGATCATGGATATCAAATGGTTTTTCATCCGCCACTGTGCCTTCACAATCAAGATCAGGTACCCACATTCTTGTCCCAAATAGGACCTCGTGAGGAGTGACACCTCCTAGAGAGCTTCTTGGCTGATTATTGAGCGCGCGCTGTACCCCATAAAGGTGATCGACCCATCTACCACCCTTGCCTAATACCCTAGCTGCTAAAGATTGCTTTAAGTCTCGGTTTTTCCTCTCCACAACAGAATTTCCCTCGGGATGGTACAGAGTGGAGTACCGCAATGCTACGCCCATTCCTTCCATGGCCTCTTTGTAAGCCCGAGAGCTAAACGCCAGACCAAGGTCAGAATTTAACGTGCCAACTGCGTATGTGCCGATAAAAACTCGCAAATCTTTTATAACAGTTCGAGCGTCAGCCGAGCGCTGAGGCCAAACCCATAGGAATCTTGAGCAGGAATCCACTGCAACCATGATATATTTCTTGGACCCATCAGATTGTAAGGGTCCGCAGTGGTCCAAATACACACATGCGAGAGGTTTGTCTGATTTTAGTAATGGTGTCTGTGCTGGGCGTGTTACGGTGGAGCCTTTTATCTGCTGACAGATGTCGCATTTCAAGACATAGGGCCATATGTAGGTAATTTCTATTTACCGATTCCTAAATACCGAATTTTAGCGATTCGGTATTTAAGAATCGGCAAATAGAATGTAGGTAAACATTCGGTAAATTTTACTGATTCGGTAATATTCGTTATTACCTATTCGGTATTTACCGAATCGGTAATAAGGAATACCTTCCCATTCATTCCTATGGGCCTGGAGGCCCATAGGAATGAATGGGAAGCCATTCACTATTACCGATTCGGTAAATACCGAATCGGTAATAGGGGAGCATATTCAAGGGTGGCAGGGTGTCAAATTGACACCCTGTTGCACCCCTGAATCGTGCATGTGTGCACATGTGGCACACATACATGCCCTAAGGGCATGTATGTCTGCCACATGGCACTTTAAAAAGCACAAAATTGCTTTTTAAAAGGTATTCAGTATTTACCACCAACTTTTAGTTGGTGGTAAATAACGAATCCTTAAACCAAAAATGCACTCACTTGAGTGCTCTCACATAGGATTTAAGGAATCAGTAATTTACCGATTCCTTAAAATAAAGAATCGGTAAATTACCGACTCCTTAAATCCGGCCTCCTACATCGCAAAGGGCTAAATACCGATCGGTAACGGGAAATTTACCGATTTTCGGCCGTTACCGACCGGTATTAGCCCACCTACATATGGCCCATAGTCTTTAGTCTGCTTCGTTAACCCTCGCCACCAGTAGCGCTGTTTCAATAAAGAAATAGTCGCTGTAACGCCTCTATGCGCAGAGCCGAAACCCTCGTGTGCCGCTAAAATCAAGCCTAGACTCTATCCCCCACTCCAGGAATCTGAGCATATGGAATGTTTTGTGCATCTAACTTGTAGGAGTACTTGAGTGGAAATTTTTTAGGTACTGCTGTGCTGCCTTTGCGTGAAGCATTGACAGCTACCATTATCTCGCCGTCTACCCTCGTCTTTGAACGAGTAACTGCAGCTACGGCGGCTGTGCGAACAGCCCCCTTTGCGACTTCATCAGCCAATGAATTCCCTTCAACGTGAACGCCATCACGCTGATGACTCAGTGTATGTATCACGTGAGCCCTCGGTAGTTCGTTTCTCAACTCCACTACCTGTTCCCATAGCATTTTATGCTTAATTGTGCCACCTTTTGCATCTTTGAACCCGTTTTGTTCCCAATGATTTAGATATTCATTGTACGACTGTACACAGTGAAAGGAATCCCACACAATCAGTGTGGGGAATTCGTGATCCGTATTTATAAGTGCCAGTATAAGTGCCTTGAGTTCTGCCAACTGTGCCGTGCAGTCTCCTAGAGATTGCGTTTTTGTGCAACTTGGATGGAACTTGCCATCGTGCATGTGACCTTTAACAATTGCACATGCTGCGCTGTAAGCTTGCTTACTCCCTGTGGCTGGTTGAGCAGATCCGTCAGTATAGATAATGTATTCGTACTGATCGAGAGGCAAAATTTCATTTCGTATTGCAGGAATGCCTGTGTTTTTAAACTTGGATCATATCTGTATTCAACGTCCGTTGCAGTAAGAGAATTAGCCCATTGTATCCATCTTGGATGTAAGGCTTTAGCATTTGGAATGCTTGCTTTTGTAACAGCTTCTAAAGCTGGTACTGGGGTCACGACAATTATGCTTTTTCCCTGAGCCAGAGCTCTTTCTCTTGCTACAGCGGTCTGCACTGCTGTCAGAATTTTTTCTGTTGAAGTGAAATGCATTTCTGCGTTTGTGTACAGGTGCGATTTGTATGCGATTGGTACTGTTTCGCCTTCATTAAAATTTAAATAAGTGTACCCACATTGACCCGCTATGATTCGGATCACTAAGTTCTGTGCGTTTACGCGTGTCTGTAAATGTTTAGAAGCTATCATGTCTTCCTGTAGGGAACGCAGGATATTTGTGTGTTCCTGTGTCCATTGTTTGACTGAAAAGTCAGGTATAATTAAGTCGTAGAAAGGTTTTACCCTTTCTGCGTAATCCAAAATGTATGTTCGACCAAAATTTAGGAATCCCAGAATTGATTGTAAATTCTTTAATGATTTTGGAGGTTGGAGCAGCGCACACTTTTCTAAAAAGTTAGCTGCCAGGCGTTTTCCCTCACTTGACAGCTCGTATCCTAAAAATAGGACATTGAGGTGGGCAATTTTTGATTTTTTTAAATTAAATTTATAGCCCTCAGAGGCGAATCCCATAATAATGGTGCTCACCCTGGTCAAGTGCCTCTTCAAGTCATCGTCCGTCAGATAAATATCATCCACATAGGACAATGCTTCTTCATCCAAATTTTGGAGTAACTCTGTTACCCTTGCTGAAAACAACCCCGGGCTATTCTTCTACCCTTGGGGGAGTCGGCAGAATTGCAGTTGTGACCCTAATGCACTGAATGCGGTCAGATACCTGCTTTCAGGCGCTATATTTTGGCAGAAAAATCCATTTGAGATATCAAGTGTTGTTTTGTATTTTTTCCGCACAATGTTATTCATTAATGCGGCACTGTGTGCATTTTGAACTGCAAATGTCTTTGTGCAAGTGTTTAAATCTCTGTAATCTAAAACTAGACAATATGTATTGTCAGGTTTGGCTACGGGGAACAAAGGATTGTTCAAAGGGGAAGTGCAATTTTCTATCACCCCCTGATATTCAAGTTGATCTAGAATCTCCCTGACTTGTCTTTTAGCTTCCTGCTTTATAGGGTATTACCTTTGAGCATTTAGGGAAACTTTTAACGGGATCACGTGGTGGGTTGAATCCTCATCCCAACCAGCATGATTTTTATACAATGCTGGAGCTAGGGCAACCGCCCACTCCTGCGCATATGCATGTTTTAGGTGAATGGGAACGAGGTCGGAAAAGGCTGGAAAAATGATCGTTTCTCCCCTAGGGCAATCCATGATGAATGCTGGCGGCCAGTCTTGTTCTGCTAATAGAATGTCATAACCAGATGACAGATTTTTCCAAAAGAGACCCTTAACTTTTCTGGGCTTTTCCCCCTCCATCCGGAGTGTTATCTCATGTAACTTATGTGGGACACTTACCCGAGTATCAGGTGTTTCCACCGTGATATACTCACTCAACTCTGCTGTCACCAGAAATTCCTTCAGGTTCTGCCGAGCTATCGTTACTTCTGCCGCGCTGTCTAGCATCGTCAGAGCCCATTCCCCGTTCAGAAGCTGTGTCCTCAGAATTCTGGGCATGTCTGATCTTGAGACCTGCTACCTTCTTCTTTTTGAACTGAGGTTTTGATTTCTGTTTATCCTCTTTTTTAGGTGCGTAGACTGCAGCGTGTTGCGTGTCTCTGGACTTTGTACGCTCCTTTGACCGTCCTTCCCTCTCGGAGTTTCACGATGAACCCTGAAAGGAACGAGAGGAACGAGTATCAGTATCCTGATACCTGTCAGGTTTTTTAATGTTATCCCTATTCCTGAGGTTATACATCTTTTCAGAGGGCTCCTGTTGAGGAGACTTACCTCTGGACTGAGATCTGGTGTCTTTAGACTTTTGTTGTTTTTTATTTTCCCACTTCTTTTTAGAAGAAGTAGGTGTCTGCTTTGTAGTGTCCTTTTCAGGACTGCCCACCAGTTGTGGTTTTAATGCTTTCCCACCTAGATTGTCTCTGCCTAGTTCTGCATATGCAGTTTCAATTATTTTGGATAGTTCGTGTTGTTGATCCTCTGGACCGAACTCCCTCAGGCGTTGGCGGATCGCCACAGAAGCTGCTTCCCCCTTAATGTTAGCTAGTATTATGGCTGAGACCTGTTCAAAGTTGTTTAGCAACTTCATCCCTAAGTTAAGAGCAGGCTCTGCTCCGTACTCATTTTGTATCTGTTTCAATACGTCAGGTACTACTGCTAAGGACGGATACCATGTGTTCTGGTATATATGGCAGCAAAGACTGAACCCCAAGAGGTGCAGTCCTCTACTTGTGGTGTGAGACCCATGGGCAAGCAGATTGTTAGGATTCTGTGTTTATCACTGGTTGTAGTATTCAGGAATACTGCTTCAAGCTGAGTTATTTTCTGAGCTATCCAGAACAGGATTTGTTCGCGTTTTGCTGGCATTTTGCCCATTATCGCGTGTAATGTTTGTGGAGTTATTTTATTAACTGTACCTTGGACTGGAGTGTCTTGTGCTGCTGCTGGTGCAGGCTGAACTGTTAAAGTCCTCATCACAAATTGTGTGAGGTGTCTGTAGATTTTAATTAAATCTCTGTGTTGTACGAGTAAGTCTGGCTGTGGCATTGTGTTAATGTCAGGATGCGGTGTGTATGCCGCTAATATGGGCCATGTGGCTCCTGCTCCTCCGAGCGGGCCTAATCTTGCTCTTCCTTGTATGTGGGGTAGGGCGCCTTTAAACCAGTAATTATGCTCCTGGTAAGTGAGCGGGACCTCTACTTCCTCAAAAGGAGTATAGTCCGCTGGTGTTTCACCTTCTAGGTAGTAGTGAAATACATTTGTAATTGCATTTACTGCTGGGAGTGTAACCCAAGAATAGAACACCTCTGTTTTATTGGATTCGTGTGCCTCAATCACAAAAATTACTGTACCACCCCTGGCTCTTAGGCCATGTTCTAGAAGTTTTATGGTGACTGCCCCTCTGAAATTTGGTGCAATTTGTATTGCTTCTTCAGGGTCTTCTTCTAAACCAAATAGGTTTGTTGTAACTCTCCCTGTTGCGCTTGTTTCGTCCACCATTTTTTATTGGAAGAAAGGAGATTAAAGAGTTTTTAAGATAAGGTGTAAGTGCACAATTGTAGGAACCAAATATCCTTCAAGTTGAGTATCCAACAGCCAATAAATAGTATTCTCGTACTACTCAGCTGCGGCGGATATTGTGCCCACCCACTCCAGACGTCTCTGGGGTTTTGTGAGTAGGTTCTCTGAGAATAGCACGACTGAACTACTCAGATTCTACTGTTGAATAAGTACCAAACCAATGTTGGTGGCGCCATGTCGTATAGCTCCTATAGTACCCCTGGAGGACCTGCGCGTTTGGATAACATATACTGCGGGCTTGGTGGCAGACTAGCTCTGAGCACCCCCACCGTATATGTTAGCCTGGTTTGCATTAGCTAGCTCGCAGTGCAACTAGTGTCTCCTCTTATCGGGGAGAGATTCGTTTCTGGCAACCTTAGAACATGACAACCCTGATTCCCTCAGAGTCGTGGAAACAATATACTACCTTTCGCTCTGTCACTCGTGCTCACTTATTCGGTTTGTCTCAGAGAGTTACACAGAATAAACAGTCGGGCGTTTCAATAAGTATTTATTGAACAGTTGTTATTCTAGTGTAAAATATATATGCTGCGGTAACCAGCAGACAATAGCAGAGATATATGATCAGCAGTACGATAAAAGCAAAGGGATAGAACAGTTCTACCATATTGCGATAATCATGAGTACATACATGAATATAAAAGCATTATGCAAGTGCGCGTACTCCTACGATGCCTACCTAGATGTACCTGTGTGTACCTAGCATATGTGTGTAGGTCTTAGAAGCTAAGAGCCAAGAATCCTCCTAGGATTTAGTCGAACCCCCATACCTGAATAGAGAGAGTGTGGGGCCCCGTCCTGGTTTCGAGTTGGACACCCCGTCCGGGTTGTGTCAGACCACTGTCAGCTTGAGCGACTGCATGCAGGAGCCTCAGCATCTCTGGTCAGTGTGTCAGCATGGAAGTCTCGGTTTCCTCTGGTTTACCGGGGCAAGATGTGGTGTATTTATACCATAAAGAGTCTCGGTCCTCAGTATGGTTTGTATTGGACATGAGGAAGACGTCAGGGGTGAACTTTGTACATACATTATGCTGGTGGTGTATTCTTAGAAATCCATGCATAATTAATTAGTACAGTGTGCGCCTGTGTTTGGAAGAACCCTGCTGCATTCAAAACCACAGGATAGATAACGTTCAGCCCTCAGAGCTCGTTGTGTACTAGCTGGGACCAATGTAGGTGAAAGATCATGCCTATATAAGGAATCATACTATAATAGGACATGTATAGTTGTGACCATAATTGGGCATATGCAGCCATGACCATAATTGGGCAAGTACGAATATGACCATATTAGGGTAAATATGAATACGTCCATTTTAGGGCATGTACGAACGGGTCTACATTGGGGCATCTATGCGGGATATAACAATGTCAGCCTGAACGGAACGGAGAATATCTGTATGTTCCTGTGTCCACTGATGTGCTGTGAAATCAGGTCTGATTAAGTCATAGAAAGATTTTACTCTTTCTGCATAATCCAGGATGTATGTTCTGGCAAAATTTAGAAATCCTAAAATGGATTGTAAACCCTGCAGAGTCTTCGGAGGTTGGAGGGGCGCGCACTTTTCTAAAACGTTGGCTGCCAGCCTATTGCCTTCACTTGATGTCTCAGATCCCAAAAATAGGACATTGAGATGGGCAATTTTGATTTTTTTAAATTAAATTAGTAGCCCAAGTTGGCAAAACCTACAATTATGTGGTTCACCCTGCATAAGTGTTCAAGTAATTCATCGTCCGTCAGATAGATATCATCTACATAGGACACTGACTCCTCGTCGCATGTTTGTAATAATTCTGACACTCTTGCCGAGAATAGCCCCGGGCTGTTCTTATACCCCTGGGGCAAACAACACAAGTTACGCTGAGTGCCGAGGGCAGAAAAAGCAGTCAAATATCTGCTTTCTGGAGCTCTATTTTGACAGAAGAATCCATTTGAGATATCTAATGTCTTTTGTATTTCTTCCGCACACTGCACAATGCAGCACTATGTGCATTTTGAACTGCAAATGTCTGTGTGCTTGTGTCTAAATGTCGGTAATCTAAAACTAGACGATATGAGTTGTCAGGTTTCATTATGGGAAACAAAGGATTGTTCATTGGGGAGGTGCAAGTCTCAATCACACCTTGGTATTCAAGTTGGTCTAAGATTTCTTTGATCTGTCTTTTTGCATAATTTTTAATAGGGAATTGTCTCTGTGGATTTGGAGTAGATTTTAATGGGATTTCGTGGTGAGTAGACTCCACGTCCCACCCTACATGGTTGTGGTATAATGCCGGAGCTAGCGCTTGCGCCCACTCCTGCGCGTTTGAGTGTTTTAGAGATTCTGCAGCGAGGTAAGAGAAAGCAGGCAAAATGACGCTTTCCCCTTTTGGGCAATCCAACACAAATTCCGGCGGCCAATCTTTTTCTGCTAAAAGGATATCATATCCAAATGTTAAGTTCTCCCAAAAGAGACCTTTAACTTTTCTTGAGATGTCCCCCTCTATTTGGAGTGTAATTTCATATAGTCGATGTGGGACACTAACTCTTGTATCAGGTATTTCCACCGTGATATGTTCATTCAATACTGCTGTCACCAGAAAATCCTTCAGGTTCTGGCAAGCTATTGTTACTTCTGCCGCGCTGTCTAGCATCGTCGGAGCTCATTCCCCGTTTAGTAGCTGAGTCCTCAGTAACCTGGGCATGTCTAATTTTCAAGTCAGCTACTTTCTTCTTTTTGAATTGAGGTTTTGCTTTAGGTTGTTCTTCCTGTTTGATAATGTAATCTGAATTATGATGTGTTTCCCCTTTTATCTTTGGTCGATCTTCTGTCTTTTGTTCTGATCACCCGTCCCTCTCCGAATTTTTTGATGAACCCTGAAAGGAACATGTATCAGTGTTGTGATACCTGTCAGGTTTCCTAATGTTATCACGATTCCTAAGGTTATACCTCTTTTCAGAGGATTCCCGTTGGGGAGACCCACCCCTTGATCATGAATTATTTTCTGTATTGTTATTTTTAGATTGTTTGTTATCCCATTTATTTTTAGAAGAAGACAGTGCTTCCTTCGAGTTGTCCTTGTCAGGACAACTCGCCATTTGTGGTTTCCCTGGTTTGGCTCCCAAACTATCTCTACCTAATTTTGCATATGTTTCTTTGATAATTTTTGGTAACTCTCGCTCTTTATTTATAGGAGCTATTTCCCTTAGACGGTGGTGTATAGCCACTGCTGCTGCCTCCCCTTTTATGTTGCTCAGCATGATTGCAGAGACTTGGGCAAAATTACCCATCAGTTTTATTCCCAAGTCCTGGGCAGGTCCTGCCCCATACTCATTCTGTATCTGTTTCAATACCTCTGGAATGACTGCTATAGAAGGGGTACCGTGTATTCTGATGTAAACAGCAGCAAAGATTGTTCCCCAAGTGATACAATCGAAGGAACCATCCTCATTGGCAAGCAAATGGTTAGCATTCTATGTTTTTCCTGCGGACCTGTATGGGAAATACTGCTTCCAGCTGTGCAATTTTTTGTGCTATCCAGAATTGAATTTGCTCCTGTTTGGAGGGGATTGTCCCCATCACTGATTTTAGTGCCTGTGGGCTAATTGTAGGCATGGTCTGATGTGGACCGACTGGAGCATGTCTCGCAGGTTGTACTGTTAATGTTCGCATGACAAACTGAACAATGTATCTGTATAGCCGGATTATGTCTTTGTTTATTGTACGGACTTCATCCACTGGTAGTGTATCTATTTCTGGAGGTGGAGTGTATGTCGCTAAGACCGGCTAGGTCGCTCCTTCTATGCTGAGTGGACCGAGTCTTACGACAGATGTTTTATGAGGGAGGGCGCAGTTAAACCAGTTTCTGTGTTGCTGGTAAGTTAACGGGACTTCAATGTCTTCGTATGGAATGTATTCTTCCGGTGGTTCAACTGCAATGTATGTGTAAAACAATTTAATCTGTGGGTCTGCAGGCGGGAACTGAACCCATGAATAGAATACCTCTGATTCGAACACCTCGTGTGCCTCAATCACGAAGTTAACACAGCCACCTGTTACGGGTACGCCGTGTTCCAACAATTTTAGAGTTACTGCATGTCTGCAGTTTTCTGTAATGTTGAGAGCGTTTGCAAACTCATCTTGCCCCGAACCCGAACCGAAGTTTTAGTAATTAGGGGTTTTTCACAATGTGGGAACCTTCTATCCTTACAAGCTTGTTTAAACCTTCAGAAAATACACAGGGTATATCTGCTCAGCTGAGGCGGATCTCCCTTCCCACTTTCGATGTCTCTGAAAAGTGTGAGCAGGGCTTTCTGAAAAAGCAGGCCTGAACTCAGATTTTAAATGTTAATATAAGAACCAAGCCAATGTTGGGAGCTATGTTGTATAGTTCCTAGGAATCCCCAGGATCTGCACGTTTTGGATGACCTAAACTGAGGGCTTGGAGTCCAAACCGATTCCGGACATCCCCATAGGATATGTCAGCCGTTAGACCAGCTAGCGCTACAGTGCCACTACCACCCCCCTGTATTACTCTACAGTGGTGTAGGTAGTTTCTGGCAACCACTGAACATGACAACCCCGATTCCTCAGGGATCGTGGAAAACAGTAGAGTACTTTTCGCTCAGTCACTCGTGCTTACTTATTCTCAAAAAATACACAGGATGGCGGTTAGGACGTTTCAATAAGTATTTATTGGTCTAGCATCAATCTTGTGTAAAACATATTTGCTGCAAAAATCAGAAGACAGAAGCATACGAAAGAAATTGCAACTACTAATATAGTAAACAGTAGATACATTTCTACCATAGTGCTAAGAAGATGAACATATACAGTTCAGATAAGACAGTAGCACTTACATATTCCTATAATGCGCTCCCTACGTAATTTGCCTAAATGTACCTAGCCTAGATATGTAGATGTAGCATGTATATGCGTATATATATATATATATATATATATATATATATATATATATAAATATGTATATATAGCCAAGAATCCCCTAGGGAAGAACCAACCCCCTCACCTGATGGTAGAGAATAAAGGACCCCTTCTCTGCTCTTGCACATGATCAAGGCTGCGGGGCAGCCGAAACGCGTTGTGCAGTAAACAACTTCTGACACTATTTTTGGACTGGAGTGTTTCTCTGAGAGCGCGTTGATGGGGAAAAAATTGTGATACTATTGCCGGTATGCTCTGCTGGCGTACGCGCCACTCTCCATGGGTTCGCTGATCCAGTAAGAGCAACAAGTGTGTGGATATATATATATATATATATATATATATATATATATATATATATATTATCTACTGGCGGTCGCCAGTAGATAGTTATAGTTACAACCTATTATCCATAGGAAATCTGCGGCATTCTATTTGAAATAACTCTCTTGCCGGTTGACGTATCTTCGCGAAATTTTCAAACTTTGTGGCCCGCTCCGGTCCGCTCCTACCCTGAAAGTCTCGGGGGATTCGTCAGCGGGGCCGAGAAAAAGGGGTCCCAAAACGCGTTTTCCCCATGCACTTTTCCATAGGAAACTTTAGACACGGCTACAGCCCGAACTGCTGAACGGAATTACACCAAATTTGGCAAAGAGGTAGTTCTTGGTTCAGAAAGAACCCTTTTGTTAAATGGTGTAAATCCGTTCAGTAGTTGCTGAGAAAATGAAAAGTAAAAAGTTAGTGATATCTATGGCCGAGTAGGGTCCGCGTACCCTCAGCGCACCCTGCGCGCACCGTCCCGATCACGAGCTGCATGTTAATTGGCTGTCAGCTGGCTGTCAACATTCCGATTCAGGAAATGTTGGCAGCCATTTTGGCCCTCGGTAGAACCGAGGGACAGAAACAAGTGCGCAAAGCGCACAAAGGGGGCAGGGTAGAAACACCCTGACCCCTAGGTTTGCTCAGGGGGTCCCACAAGGACCCCCTGGGCAAAAAAAAAAAATGTTTTAAAAAAATCGGCAGGATGCGCTCAGGGTGCGCGAATCCTGCCGAAAATAAATCAAAGCGCGGTCTCCCGCGCTCGATGTTAATTGGCCCCCGGGTGGCCCAAGTCCCGGGGGCATGGTGGGGGGATAATTTAATGTGTGGGGCCTCAAAGGGCCCCCAAGCCCGGGGACCGCCACCCCCCGGGCTTTTTTTAAAATGGTGCGGGAGGGCTCTGAGCCCTCCCGCAGCCCCGGGACCACCACCTCCCGGGGCTTTTTTTATAGATTATAAAACCTGTGTGGGGGGCTCCAGCCCCCACACGCCCGAGACCGCCACCTCCCGGGGCACTAAACATTTTAATATGGGGGTCCGTTACGGACCCCAGAGCCCAGGGACCACCACCTCCCGGGGCTGTGTACTGAATGGGAGGGGGCCGCGCGGCCCCCTCCTGGAGCCCTTGATGGCCCTGGGGACCACCACCCCCAGGGCCGGCTCCTGCAGTGTCCCGGGGTGCCTACCCCTGGGACACTGTAGTTTGCTATGGCAGGACGGGAGCCTCGCGGCTCCCGTCCTGCCATAGCAAACTGCTTTGGATATTGGAAGAGAGAGCAGGAAACCTGCTCTCTCTTCCAATATCCAAAGCCGATTGCTTTTCCACATGGGGAGCAGCATGTCAGCTGCTCCCCATGTGGAACAGCAATGCCGGCTCCCAAGGGACGTGGGGAGCCGGCGGGACTGTGGGGGATTGGGGACCCCCCACAGTCCCCAACGGAGAGGGCCAGCCCCGGGGATGGGGTCCCCGGGGCAAGTAGTGGCCCGGGAGGGGCCACGTGGCCCCCCTCCCCAAAAAAGAGAAGAAAAAAAAATGGAAAGGCCGGCCCCGGGGATGGGGTCCCGGGGCCTTAAAATGGCCAGATGAGGGGGCCACGCTGCCCCCTCAAAATAATAAATATAGAGGCCATGCCCCGGGGATGGGGTCCCCGGGGCCAATACAGGCCCAGGGAAGGGGGCCACGCGGCCCCTTCCCGTTTTTTTTTTTTTGTAATTTAAAAAGGGGTAAGGCCCTGGGGGATGGGGTCCCCAGGGCCCAAAAAGAGAAAAAGGAAGGGGGCCACACAGCCCCCTTCAGAGGACAAAAAAATATATTTTTTTAAAACGATCGGGCCCGCAGGCCCCGCCCCTTCCTTCACCACTCTGCAAACGCGCCCTGGCGCGTTTGCAGAGGGGAAGGAATTCCCCTTGAATACTGGGGGTCCCTGGGGGCCAACTAGCCCACCAGGAACCTCCAGTATGCGCCAGGGGCTGCCTTGCAGAGACGTGTAGAGAGGCCACACCCCTTTTACACCTCTCTGCAACGCAGCTCTGTGGCGCTTTTTGGAGGTATATGGTGGGCTAGTTGGACTCTGGGGACCCTCAGGATTCAAGGGGACTTAATCCCCCAACTTAAAACGCGCCACGGGCGCTTTTGCACAGTGGTGAAGGGAGGGGGCGGGGCTTCAGGTGACATGTGTGCAAACAGGCCCTGTGGCGCGTTTTAAGATGGGAATTAAATCCCCTTCAATCCTGAGGGTCCCTGAGGGCCAACTAGCCCAACAGGTACATCCAGAAAGCGCCACAGAGCTGCGTTGCAGAGAGGTGTAAAAGGGTGTGGCCTCTCTACACGTCTCTGCAACGCAGCCCCTGGCGCATATTGGAGGTTCCTGGTGGGCTAGTTGGCCCCTAGGGACCCTCAGGATTCAAGGGGACTTAATCCCCAACTTAAAACGCGCCACGGGGCGCGTTTGCACAGATGTCACCTCAGGCCCCGCCCACTCCCTTCACCATTGTGCAAATATTCCTCTAAAATCAGCCGAAATACGAATTCCGATTTACACACCTGTTATAAGGAGAGACCTCAGTGCTGTATCTTGGAGCCCAGTACTGGTCCTGAAAAGTAATTTTAACCGTACTTACCAGTAACTTGAATTTCCTTCCATAGGCTAACATTGACTGGTTTCACTTGGAAATTCTTCTAAGTGTGGAGTTTTGGAACTTTAAAATATTCCTCTAAAATCAGCCGAAATACGAATTCCGATTTACTCACCTGTTATCAGGAGAGACCTCAGTGCTGCATCTTTCAGCCCAGTACTGGTCCTGAAAAGTAATTTTAACCGTACTTACCGGTAACTTGAATTTCCTTCATAGGCTAACATTGACTGGTTTCACTTGGAAATTCTTCTAAGTGTGGAGTTTTGGAACTTTAAAATATTCCTCTAAAATCTGCCGAACTACGAATTCTGATTTACTCACCTGTTATCAGGAGAGACCTCAGTGCTGTATCTTTCAGCCCAGTACTGGTCCTGAAAAGTAATTTTAACCGTACTTACCAGTAACTTGAATTTCCTTCCATAGGCTAACATTGACTGGTTTCACTTGGAAATTCTTCTAAGTGTGGAGTTTTGGAACTTTAAAATATTCCTCTAAAATCAGCCGAAATACGAATTCCGATTTACTCACCTGTTATCAGGAGAGACCTCAGTGCTGCATCTTTCAGCCCAGTACTGATCCTCAAAAGTAATTTTAACCGTACTTACCAGTAACTTGAATTTCCTTCCATAGGATATCATTGCCTGCTTTTTGCTGAAAAAGTTTCTAAGTGTTGATTTTTGAAACATACAAATATTCCTCTAAAATCAGCCGAAATACGAATTCCGATTTACTCACCTGTTATCAGGAGAGACCTCAGTGCTGTATCTTTCAGCCCAGTACTGGTCCTGAAAAGTAATTTTAACCGTACTTACCAGTAACTTGAATTTCCTTCCATATGCTAACATTGACTGGTTTCACTTGGAAATTCTTCTAAGTGTGGAGTTTTGGAACTTTAAAATATTCCTCTAAAATCAGCCGAAATACGAATTCCGATTTACTCACCTGTTATCAGGAGAGACCTCAGTGCTGCATCTTTCAGCCCAGTACTGATCCTCAAAAGTAATTTTAACCGTACTTACCGGTAACTTGAATTTCCTTCATAGGCTAACATTGACTGGTTTTCAGCAGAAAAGTTTCAAAGTGTCGATTTTCACAAACTACAAATATTCCTTAAAAATCGCCTGTATGACTTAAACGCATTCTTTCAACTGTTTACAGGAGATGCACCAGTGCTGGATCCAGGATCCAACACTGAGTAAGAAAAAGTAACGATAACAGTTTTTACCTGCTAAGTGAATTTCCTTCCTTAGGATAACATTGGTGATTCTATGAGAAAAAGTTTCAAAGTGTCAACTTTTAAAATACAATAATATTCCTTAATAATCACTACTGTAACCAAAACGCTTTTACTCAACTGTTTACAGGAGATGTCCCAGGACTGAATCTAGGATCCAGTCCTGTGGTTAGAAAAGTAATCCATAAAGTAACTAATTGCATTTAACTAGAAATTCACATTGAGCTGAATGTTGCATTGTGTTTGAAAATGTGTTGCCCATTGCAACAACTGTAACTACTGTACTTAAAAGTCTATTGCCTATGTGCAAAGTATTTAAACTAAAGTAATTCATTCTGAGAAAGTATTTTTTGTAATGTATAATGTAATTACAATGTAATTTAAAAAATAAAATATGTAAAAAAAAATTGTTTCTAAAAATGTAGTAAATCAGTATGAAAAAAATAAATATAACAATTAATACATTTAAAAATTGTCATTTACAAAACCTTTGAAATTCACTGAAAAAACCGTAGGTTTCAGACATGTTATAGTTAGGAATTAGCATTTAAAAACCTTTGAAATTCACTGAAAAAACCATAGGTTTCAGACACGTTATAGTTAGAAATTAGCATTTAAAAAACCTTTGAAATTCACTGAAAAAACCATAGGTTTGAGGCACGTTATAGTTAGAAATTAGCATTTAAAAAACCTTAGAAATTCACTGAAAAAACCATAAGGTTTTAGGGACAGTTATAGTTAGTTGGACATTGCACTCGTACAAAACCCGTGAAATTCCCCCGTTATAGTTAGTTCAGGTAACTATAACTCGCTCCCCATAATGCACTGCTGATGACGTCACATATTACATCACTCATGACATGGTCAGTGACATCACTGATGACATCACTGATGACATCTCAAATGACATCACTGATGACATCACTGATGACATCATCCATGTGAGAATTTAATGCATCTTCTCACACCCTAATATAAGTTTTGATACACCCACTCTAAATTACAGACTGCCATTCTCAAAACCATACACACTCCAATACCAATAAGTACATACCCACTCACTGATTCTTAGGTCTACACACACACATCTACTCACTCACCCGTACAGTCACTCATACTTACAGTCACTCAGTACAGGACTATCATATGCACTCATACACCTATATAAACACTCACACAACGCAACTCATCCATAGAGGTACTCACACACCTAGTCAGTCATGCAAATAATTAATCACACTCCAATTTACTCACCTATACAGTTATACACACCAGCTCACTTACTCATAAAAATACTAGCACATTCTTACGCTCCTATGCAATCACTGATGCAAGCACACACTCATCCATATAGCCACTCTCACAATCACACACTCTCACTTATAGCCATTTATATACTCCAACACACATATATACTGCCTTTCACATATGTAGTTACTCACACATGTACCACTGAGATATAAATTCAATCACTAACACACCCATACACACACTCACCCACCCATACAGTCCATCACAGACGCACTCTTGAAACCATGCACCCAGTGAATCACCCACTCACACATCTATGCACAGAGTCACACACACCCCACCCACACAAACACTGAGGCACCCATACAGATACTCAGAGAACCAATCCATAACCCATATAGACACTCATTTAGCTAGTCAGAAACCCATGCAGTTGCTTACACAACAACAGACAGACGGATACAGACATTCACACAGTTTAGTCACTCACCCATGCATCCAGTAAGATACGTTTAATCACTCACTTATAGACTCAGTCACGCACCTACTAAATCATCCATTCAGACGCTTATACACCCACTCATTCTTCAATATGCCTTTCCCTATATATATTAAACATATTTAAACTTTACACAAACACACAGTCACTGGATGATGTCATCAGTGATGTCATCAGTGATGTCATTTGAGATGTCATCAGTGATGTCATCAGTGATGTCACTGACCATGTCATGAGTGATGTAATATGTGACGTCATCAGCAGTGCATTGCGGGGGCGCGAGTTATAGTTACCTGAACTAACTATAACGGGGGAATTTCACGGGTTTTGTACGAGTGCAATGTCCAACTAACTATAACTGTCCCTAAAACCTTATGGTTTTTTCAGTGAATATATATATATTTGTATCCACGATCCATCCTGCTCCCATCAGAAGAAAGCGATACCAAAGGGGATGATGGACGGAGCGTTAGAGCAAATCAAACACTCACCCCCAGTCAACTGATCTGGGTTTAATCCATCATCATTCTTTAGCTCACTCCACCACCCCAGTTCAGACATGGCCATATGCAAATCAGTCTGACCCTGTGCCTCATGGGAACAGTCCAGCCCGAACTGCCAAGCCATGTCTTCCCTGGCCCGGAAACAAGCATCCTGGGACCGGTTTCAGGTTCAAAA
>CAWUFW010004584.1:1247500-1415000 GCA_963921515.1 Calotriton arnoldi | reverse complement strand
GAGAATCCGGAAGTTTCAAAATGTAAACTATCTAGCTTGCGTCGTTAAATGTAATTTGTTTCATCGTGAAAAAAAAAAAATAATCTATGTTTTCAGTTCTCCCCTCTGTCTTACTTACCTGTTTAAATTCTTGAATTTTAATTGTTCCACTGGAAAGCTTGTCTCTGCGCTGTAAAATGCTTTCGACATCAGCCGAGGCCCTCGCTGGGCGGAATAGCAGCGACATTAATACCAAATGAGAATTCAGTCCCTGATGGAAGTTGGGCAGAACGGTACGCAGATGACTTATTGCAATTATAGCAAAAATCACCATGGAGACTGGAGGTAAACAGGCGCTGTTGTGTGGAGTAGACAGACTGTCGAAGGAGGGAGAGGGGAGAAGTGACAAATTGGAAGTCAGCGGAGTAATAGACAGAGTCGGAGGGCAATATTAAAAGAAAATGAAACGGGAGCAAGTCAAAGAAGGGGAGAGAAGAAAAGGAGAGAAATTGGAAAGGAAAAGCGATGAAAGATAAGAGGATAGCAAGAGCGAGTGTACAATGGAACAGATGAAGAGAAAAGTAAAGTGGAGGAAGATAGAAGTCAGAGAATAAAAAATATGTAGTAGGGAAAGAGAGAACGTGAGTGGGAGAGAGAAAGGGGAAGAGGGAATCGAAAGAAATGAGAGTGAAGAGTGAGAGTTAGTGAGGGCATTCGAGAATACAGAAAGGGTAAAACGAGAGAGACGGAAGGAAGAGAAAGATAAATAGAGCTCTAGAAGGACCAGAGCACTAGACCTACAGGGAGACACAGAAAGAGAGAGAAAAGGGGTCGAGAGTGCAAGATAGCAGTGAAGGGATCGAGAAAGAGTGGATGAAAGAGAAAGGGGAGAACGGAAAAAAAACAACAGACAGGGAACAAGTAAAAAGACAAACAGGGACATGGGAAGGACACACTAGAGAAAAGGTTGAAGCAACCCGCAGGCTGGATTGCAAAACAGAAGAGATCAAAACGAAAAGGAAGTGGCAGAGAGTGAGGGAAAGATATTTTTTAGGATCAGTTATGAGGTGGAAGAAGAATCAGAGACTTATAGAGAAAGGAGTGATGGAGTCAAGTGCGAGTGAAGGAGGCTGAGGAGAGGCTGATGAATATATAAAGGTAGAGGGATTTTTGACAGATGGTCATACACTTTTAACAGATGTCCCACTCCCTCCGGGTAAATTTGCCCTGCCTGGGTATACACCCCTTGCAGTGGATTTCCCACCTCATTAGCTGCGACCATGTTTGGAAAGTCTGCTTCACTTCCGAGATCCCTCATGCCGCACAGACTTCGTGTACCACCCGAACTTTGCAATATTATTAGGAGTCTCTAGCCTATCAACGTGTCTTCCATTTTGTGAGGAATGTGCCCCATTACATTAAGACATACTAGTGGAAATCCATACACGGGTTGAACAATGGCTAGAAGACTGTGTTTAAAAAAATCTTTTTTATTGATTTTGTCTTTAAGCAAGTGGAACAAAAACAGATGTATTAGACAGGGGTGGCTCCTCCGTAATGGCGGAAGAGCGTCGCCTCACTCGTCAGTCACAGAAAAATAAAATGATAATAAATCATCATTTTATTTTTCTCTGACTGCCTTACGCATGTGGCCGTGTGGGGCGGGGCTGGGAGGAGTGGTGGGCACGTAGAAGTGCACATGTAAGTTTGGCCGCCGTCCTAGGCCGGCAGGGCCGGACTGGGAATGCAAACTGGCCCTGGCAATTGATTCGGACTGGCTGCGGGGGGATGGGTATTGGTGCGCATGGAAAACACTGTGGCTGCTTTTGTTACAGGGGGCCAATGTTGGAGCTTTGCTGCAAAACCGGCCCCCGGTAACAAAAACACCCCCCAGGGGTCCAAAACCAGCCTCCACCCTGGCGGCCCACCGGAGAAACGTCCGGTGCCTGCCACAGCCATGCCAGCCATAGAGGTCGGCCAAACAGACGTGTGCACTTCTATTTCTCCAACCCAGCTGTGTTCGCAGCCGGGTTGGAGAAAAGCCACAGGCTCCCAGGGACTGTCTTAGCAGCAGAGCAGGCCGCTCAGACCAATCCAGATGCTGCTCTCATTGCATGAGAGCAGCATCTGGATTGGGTAGGGAGCCTGCTTTCCCAGAGACTGCTGGGAGAGCACCAAGGCAGGCATCGGTGGCAGCGGTAGCAAAAGGAAAGATATGTTTTTAAACAAATTATTATTCCCACCCCCAAGCCCCCCGGCCATCCGTCCCCTGCCCCCCACTTTTGTTTTATGGTGTCCGCTACTGGTAGTAGGCCTTGGCAGTACCGGTACACCAGACCAATGCATACTTACAGAAGATAAGCATAAAACAATAAAGTAATGGCAGGTAAGAACAGAAGGAAAAGGGAAATAGGCATTAAGAAGTAGAGAACATCAAAAGCAAAAAATTAGATTGTAATCACTTTAGGTAATAATCAGACACCGTAGAAAGTAACAGTCAGGGATTAGTAAGTATAGATAATAAATACGCCTTTAGTGAGTAATAATACTGAATACACCTGGACACCCATCGTTAAAAATGTCCATTTCACTAAGAAGTAAAGAAAGGAACATAACAAGTAGGCAGCTCCTCTGGAACATAACTACAATTCCGAGTAACAATGGGAGAACTAAGCTATATGTCTTGCAAATTCACTGGTCAAACATCCGTCAGAGGCGAGAGTATCATTTTTTTTTAGGTAAAAGTAATCTCATCGCATTCCATTGCGTCAGTCGTGTTTGGCCATCCTGCTGTCTCTGGTGACATGCAATCATATTAGCTTCTGCCTCAAACCACTTGCATATAATTCTCTGTTCCATGCTTCCTGAGAAGGAGGAACCAAGAACTTTTACTTCTGAGCAATAACCCTTTTTCCCAGCACCAAGGCCATATCAAACATTTTTCATACTTACTGTGGCGTTATGGCTAGGAAGAATAGCCCTAGGGCCAGATTTATCATTGTATTGTGTTGCCCTTATGTCGTGCATAGTCTCACAAGGGCAACGTAATACTTAAGTCTGATTTACCAAGCAACGCAAGCCCAGCTTGTATGGCCCTGTGTGGCTTGGTAAATCTGGAGAAATGCAAGGCAGCGCAAGGGTCTGCCTTGCGTTACTCTACCTTAGGAAAGCATTCCATGCGTGGAGCGTGGGTGTTCCCACATATCCACCCATGGATTTTGGCACATTCCCATATTAACCAAGACTGGTAAACCTGGGAATGCGTCAAAATGTTATGCTTTCCCAGGGGAGGTGCAACAAGAAGAAATATCTTTATTTCTCCATGTTGTTTCTGCTTTCTAAGTGTGCTGCATTCTGCAGCACACTAAGGCCCTGATTACGAGTCTGGCAGTCCGAGGACCGACAGACTCGCAGAAGTGCAGTGGCGGTCGAGACACACTGGCCGTTCGATTGCCCTATAAGGACTTTGGCGGTCATATATAGTTATTCCTTCGAGAATATTCTTGGTCATATCCAGTTACCCAAAATTAAAAAATAATTCAGATATTGCTGATGATGTCCTATTGGTGAAGGACAGGGTTCATTATTCCAGATCAAGTAGCGTTAGGCGTTGTGGTTTGGAGTAAGACCACACAGCGAACGCTACTTGATCATTATCAACAATATCTGAATTATTTTTGAATTTTGGATAACTAGACATGACCAAGAATATGCTCGATGAAATGACTATATATAGCGTCATTGAGTTTCACTTCTCAAATTAGAGGATTCCATCATTTGATCCTACAAATAAAACTTGAACAAACTACAGATGTAGGAGTACAATATGTTCATTTAGGAAGGAATTCAAAGAGAGCCCTGAAGAAGTCCAAGAGGACGAAACACGTTGGAAATGGTTTTAAGTTGAGTATCAGAAGAAGAAAATAAATAAAGAATTGCCAACAAAATGCGTCTGAAGGATATTATGTATTGAAAAGAATATGAGTTATATAATGATCATTTGTCAGAATCTTGATGAACTCTTACTGAACACAAGATATACGTTTAGTCCATTTAGGGGGCTGAACAGCTAAAGATTGATTCAAATTTGGGAGTTCTTGCCTCTAGAATTTGAAAGGTGTTAAACTTCTGGTTCGATGCACAGTACTTAGCATATAACAAATTACTCTCACTGTATGGCAGGTGCGGTAGGTTTTTTCCTCAATCCCTTTTGAATTCTCTGTAAAATAATTGCTGTACAGAGACATTCATTTTTGATTTGTGTTTTTGTATCATTAGAGAAGTAATTTAGCTTGGGTAGACATTGCTAATCCAGGACAGACTTTTCTGGATGACATTTTTACTTCATTTTGGTGTCAAAACATAGGGTTTGGGGGTCAAGTAGTCTTATAGAGACAGAACATAACTCCTCAGAGCAACCCTTCTGACATTTTCCAAAATGGCCGCTCTATAATGATGTGTTTTAGCTATCATATTGATAATTTATTGTAATATTGTTTTTGTTTCAGGTTTTCCATTTATTCAAATTTGTGAACGTGAGCAAAGCAGGTGGTAGCAGAGGATCTTTACCTCCTGACAGAGTGTTGCTAGCTACAAAATCTGAGGACTTGTTCAACAAAGAAAAATGTGTCATATGCCAAACTAATCCACAAGAAAAGCTAACATCAACTGCGGCTGGACAGAAGAGAGTTCGAGAAGCTGCATAAATGTAAGACGAAATTCACAAAAGATTGAAACTGATAGATGAAGAGGGTCAAATATTTTATCATTGTAACAACAAGTGCTACAAGTTGTATACAATGGAAAAAAGCCTGGAAATAATTCATCAAAAAATAGCAAAAGCCAGTAAATCACAACAAGAATCCGAGTCTTCTGAGAAAGCGATGGCAACCAAACCCAATGCCCATCCGCTTAAAAGATCGATGGCTACCCCTCGTCCACCTCCCAAAACTGATTAGAAAGCAGAGGATCTTCGATGTGTTATCTGTGGTTTAGCCAGAACAAGGGCCAAAGGGATTGATGAAAGAATAAAGTCTCAAAGGGCAAACATGTTTTTATCTGCGTGCTAGTTTATTCCAATACGAAGTTTTCAGCTGAGTAGCTGATCTAAACAGCGGGGTGAATGTATTTGCGGTGGATTGTATGCCCACCCGAACTGCATGCGAGCATACTTTTGAAAATATGAATGTCCAATGAGCCCCCAGCATCAACGAAACCACAGGCCTTCAGTTAAGTTTGCACTCTTTGAAAAAGCAAGTTAAATTTTAAAGCCTCTCTTGAGTGCTGGCTACGGGGGTCACACTCAGTGAGATCAGAGAAATAAAGGACAATATTGATAAAACTGTATTGATTCATAATAAAGAAATTAAGATTCATCTGGTGAGAATGTACAATGAAAAAATATATTTTTGTCAGTCTAACAAAAAGAATGAGCCACTTATGGTGTTCTAAGCTGATTTGACTCCTGAAGTTCTTGCTGCCAAAATAAAATCACAGGATGTTGTAAAATCAGCAGAAACCATTTTAAGAAACGTCCCGAAAGATTTTGGACTTAATGACAAATTTTGTGATGCCCCAGAGCTTCACAAATCATGGGAGTCAACAAGATTGCCTGATGTTGTCTTAACATTTTTTACATCATTGTTTAATATCATCAAAGCAAAACTGTTATAAACTAAAGTTCTTGAGTTCGGAACAGAAGCCGACAATATTGATGATGGCTTTGAAGATATGAGCGAAAAAGTGGAAGACAATCCCATGAACCGACAGGATTATGCTGTGCAAATATACTGTCTTTTCCAAATCATGTTTTATGAATTACATCACGGCAAAAACGAAAACTATGCTAAACATGATGACTGCCCAAGCAATCTATGACAAGTGCAAAATTAGAGAGCTAATCACTTCAATGAATAGTATTGGTGCATGAGCAGGAACTTGTTAGCAGTCTTTGCTGTAAAATCTTATGACTCCGACAGCACACCACTTCCAAGTTGCTTAACCAGGAAAAGATTTACAATTGTTACTCTTGATAATTTTTATTCTGAAGACAGTTCATCTTTGTCTGGAACATCCAGCACACATTATACTGCCATGGTGCTTTTTCAAGACTGTACCAATGAAGTAGCTGCTGGAAATTAAGCTGTGTCAGCTGTAGGCATAAACAAACAAAGCTACAAACTTGTAACCCAACTGCCTTGCCAACATGTGCAAAATCACTACAACCCATCAACACATCCCAGTCTAACAGAAAGTTTCAAAGTAGCTCAGGACATGAATCTTCTTCTACCTGATGCTGTGGTCTGCAAAGCTGATTTAACTGAATTTATCATATTGTTTATTCAGTGCGGACTGAAGGATGAAGAAAAGCCAGTTCCTCCGTGGGCTGGAATTCATGCTCTGATCTCCCAGAATATCGATCCACTGAAGAACGTTGGGTTTTTATCAGTAATACCATCTACAGTCACAAACTACGCAACAGTATACACAGCTCTAAAATATTAAAAAAATGTGCATGCTCAGCTTGAAGACCAGCCTATCCTGCCAATTTTCTGCTATTAAGGTGTCTTCCATATTGTAGCTGACATTTTAATGAGCAATCCTGTAGAATTTGTTGACCTTTACCAATGATGTTTTTTTTCTACATAACAACAGTTGTGTTGCAGTGTGTAGGAAATTATCTCAGTGGATGTGGCATAGAAAATGCACTTAGTGAGGCAGAAAACTTTGGAAGCAAAACTGTCCCGTCAGTATTGAGCAGAACTCGTTGTGTTCGTTCATTACAAGGTATGCTCATCATATCTGAGGCTTTAGAAACATTGCATTGGAATGCATTCTGGAACAAGAATGACAAATTAGGTTTTGCATAGCTTATCTCAGAAGTGAACAAGGCACACGGTGCACTTCATTCAAAAGACATTATGCAAAGCCAGGCAATGTTCAATACACTCAGTTCAAAACCAGAAAACCTGAAAACTTGGGGCATATTTACAAGCCCCTTGCGCCACTTTTGCGCCGCCGTTGCGTCACGCAAGTGACGCAGCGGCGACGCAAACCATGCGCCGCGTTGCGCTATATTTACAACGTGACGCATCTAGGGAGATGCGTCACGTAGTAAACCCCTGCGCCACATGAAACCTGCGTCAGGTTTCATGTGGGCGTACCGGCGCAGGGGGGGGCGTTCCGGCGCAGGTACGACTCGGAAAAGTGACGTAGTGAAATCTACAAGATTTCACGCAGTCACTTTTCCGACGCTAGTGCGCCAAATCCTTACGCCTGCTTCAAGCAGGCGTAAGGATTGACGCACCATGTTAGGGATAGGAAGGTTGGAACAGTGCTGGAGTTGCGTCGCGCTTGCGACACGACTTCAGCACTGCGCCAACCTTCCGCCGGCAGATGCGTCACGCATCTGCTTATCCTTGCGCCACGATGCGCCGCATTGTAAATGCGGAGCATCGGACGTGGCGCAAGGGTAAACTTCCGTGACGCATTTTCCCTGGCGCATCCCTGCTGATATGCAGGGATGCGCCAGGGAACGTAAATATGCCCCCAAGTTTGTAGAGTTTGTCAAAGAGTGTGAAGAAAAATCATAACTTTGCAAGTACTGGGGAAATGATTTACACATGATAACTCTAGTAAACAACTTGGTACATGCTGTTCGGGAAGGTGATTGGGAGCTGCATGTGATGACTGTGGAGTCACTGATTACTGTATTTTACAAATTCGATTGCATAAACTACCTGAAATAAGGGTCCTGGTATTTGGAAAGAGTGAAGAAGCTAGAGCTGAAAAAACAATACCTCTAGAGAAAATTCATCCAAAGACATTTTGTGGTGAAAGACAGAAAGGGCAGGTTCAATGCTGTGGCTCCAGATATGAACCTGGAACAGACAATCCAGAGATCACAGAAAAGCTCCAAGAGAATTGTTGGTCAGTATGTAACAGTGGATATGTTGCTCAATGGCAGCTAGTTTACCATGAAGTCCTTTCTGTTTGCAATGTTTTCGGAGAGATGACAAATTCAAAATTAATGGATCATCAAAAACTTGTGGGAAAGAGAGGGGAACGTTTTAATAAACATGCTGACAGCCTTCGTGATTTCATGCGGCAGCAAGGAAACCCATTTGAAAGGACTGAGCAATATGTGGATAATGATATAAAGATACGTCTAAGATGTCCTGGAACATGGATCGAAATTATACGCAGAACTGAAGCAGGAGAGATTTGTATTGAAAGAGAATAAGCTGTGTTACATACTCACTAAAGCTAAAACTCACGCTTTTATTGCCATAGTAAGAGTTTAATCCAACCAGCCACTACAAAACAGGTTACAAAAATTAACTTTTGCAAACACATAGAGAGAGATGGATGTAGCAAAGGAAAGGGGTGAATTTATCAAGGACAATCTGTTGCATGATCTTCTTCGAACAAACGCATTATTTGATGGAGATGCTGCAACCAAACCAGTGAAGAACAATCTCATACTAGAGCATGAAAGAAAACTTTCACCTGAAGAATTTCTATTGGAAAAGGTGTCTTCATTGAAAACTGCTGATAGCGGGCAAGATGGCGCCTGAGTGAGGCCACCACCACTCACCTCTCGCCTCTCTCCTTCCTCCGCAGGGCTCTCCCCTCATGTACAGGCAGACGTTGCGCCTGGGGATCCTACGATCGAGTGATCACCGCAGGCTGACATCGGAGGATCAGCGACGTGGGGATCATCTGTGCAGAAAAAGGATTGGATGTTACAGCGCGCGCTGGGAATCCCTCACGCGGCTGCTACTGACGGCTGCTTCCGGGATTGGAAGCTGTGACGGTTGCCGACGGCTCGGTTTGCCTAGCTACAGGGACGCCTGTGAAGCTCAGGCCACGGAGACAATGGCAATGTCTGCGCGAGGACGAGGAAAGACACGGTCAACCACACTCCCTACACAACTACACCGGGAAGAGACAGAAGCGAAGATAGAAGGTAAGAAGGCAGATCTTCGCACCGGTAAGGGGAATAAGCAGGATAAAGAAAAGACTGAGGGGCACAGCAAAATACCTACCCAGCGAGTGCCATTCACTGGGGATCAGGGAAGAGTACAGCCCCCCATTGCTAGTATGTTCCTACCCCTAGACACGAGCGAAAAGGAGAAGGGAGCACGAGGGAAACAGGGAAATCAAGGCAAAATGGTCTGCAGTGGTGAAACACGTAATGTAGAGAATTTGCAGTGTAATGCAATACAGGACACAACACTTGGGACACGAGGTGAGGGAGAGGATGAGAGTCTGCATGTCCTAGGCGGGACACTATGGATGTCAAATTGCGAAAACACCATCCTGGAAGCACCCTTAGACACACGGCCAAAGAATGGAACAACCAAGGAAATTGTACCAAATAAGAATGGCTCCCTTAATGTTCCCAGCAACAAACCAGAGGCAGAGATGGGTATTAATACACCAGATATGTCACACAAAAATAGACACAGCACTGCTACAGGGGGTAACCCTCAGAGAAAGATCATGGAGGCAGGATATCTCTCCCCCGACTCTTTGGAAAAGTTTTTCTCCTTGACTGAGGAATCAGGAGGCTCTGACACTAGCATGACTGCCAGTAGCGATGGCGGAATTTCTCCATCAAGCAATAGCAGTATGCAAAGGGAGAGGGGGTCCCCGAAAAAGACCAAATGGACATCAGGGAAAATAATCCGTAAGAGAGCTTTTGGGGAGAGAGAGGACGAGGAAGAACTAGGCTGGGATTACTCAGCTACTCTGCTGTTACCCCCTGATGGAATAAGCAAAAAGAGAAAAACCTCCAAGGGAAAAGCCAGGGGTGAGACTGTGCAGAAAAATTATGGGAAATCAGCTGAGCCCTCCCTCTCTTTAATTTTGCAATCCTTGCGATTATTTCAGGATGAGGTCAAAACAGATAACCGACAGGCACGGCTTGCCTCAAAAAAACTACAAGGTTCAGTGCGCAAGATTGGGAAAACGTGTACAGAGATAGCAGAAAGATTAAACATGGTGGAGACTCGCACTGAGGTATTGGAGAATACCGTAGATACGCTGAAGGCCCAGGCTACATCACAGGAGAGTACTTTGAGAGATGTGATGTGGAAGTTAGAGGAGTCTGAGAATCGCCAGCGGCGCAATAACTTGAGGTTGCTAGGGATACCAGAAAACTGCGAAGGCAGTGATATAAGGAAGTTCACAATCATCATGCTGAAAAACTCCTTGCCTGAACTTTCACAGTGGGATTGGGACAAAGAAGTCCAACGTGTTCATCGATTCCCTCTAACAATCTCAAATCGCCCATCCAATGGTCAGGCATATCCTCGTGCCATATTGATTTATTTTGGAAATTTTCTGTTGCGCCAGGCTGTGTACTACCTGGCCAGGCCTAATACTAAAAGGAATTTTGAGAACTTCTCCTTCTTATCCAAACCAGACTTTGCGCACGCCACAGTGGAGAGGAGATGGCAGCTCAGACAGCTCATAACACCCTTCCAGAAAGCAGGAGCTGTAGTTTGTTTGCAAAATCCAGCCAGGCTGAAAGTCGCTTTTCAGGGACAGAACTATAGCTTTATCTCTGAAATCCAATCCAAGAAGTTATTGGATGACATTTCAGCGGGGACCGTCGGGAGCAAGAAATAATAAGCCGGTGTCATAAATAAGAAAGGTGATGGCTGGAAACTAGGACTCCCTCTAAATGGGGGGACTTTCTCTTCTTTCGCTTTTTTTTCTTCACTTTTTGTTCTTTTTCGACCTAAAGTTAAATTTGTATTTGAGCACTGGTAGGGGGGAAGAGGTGGAGGGTGGGAGAGGAGTGGTTCAGACACCATCACGCAGGCTCATGATTGAGCCTGATTGCTTAAAGTGTGGTGTGGGTGGGGAAGGGGTGGAGGGGGGTGACCTCAGGCATGGAAGAAAAAAAGGGGGTGCAACAGAGTCTTGTGATATAGGTGTTGCCATCAAGAGGCAGAGAGTGGCTTGGTGGGCTTGTCGGTTAATGAAGGAATATATGAATCAGGGAGCTGATATGAACCAATATGGCTAGACTGAGAATTCTTACTGTCAACATAAGTGGTCTCAATGATGTAAAGAAAAGGCAAAGGGTAGCTGTGGGATTTCAAACATTTTGGTCGAATATCATCTGTATCCAAGAGACCCATAGTGAGGGGTCACAACTTCATCTGCTTAATACACTTGGGTATAGACTGGTCTCCGCTACAACACAGGGAGCTAGGGTACGGGGCGTTGCCATACTGGCTAAAGGTGGTGGGATGCAATTTTTACGGTCATCTTCTGATAAATTAGGGCGGTGGGCAATTACGGAATGCCAATACTGCACAGGTCAGAAAATTACTCTATGTACATTATATGGGAATACAAGCAATGACCCCAATGTATTTGATAACATCTCCAAGGAACTCACTCACTGGCCCCTCCCATTGATTGTATGTGGAGATTATAATATTACCTTGCCCAGTGATTGGTCTTTGGAGGCCGGGTATAAATATGAGGGGAGGAAACCGAAAGTGTTTCAGGCCTTAAAAAATGTATGTCAGACGCATGGCTTGATAGACTGTTGGCAAATGATGAAACCAGGCGGCCCAGGATAAACCTTTTTCTCCAATCCTCATTTGACTCATGCAAGACTGGATTATATGTTTTTCTCTAACACCATGAGTTCAAAGTGTAGAATCGAAAAGCTGTTGCGGGTCTTATCATATCATAACCCATTAGCCTTGAATATAGAAATAGAAGCAGTTAATCCAAATGTGAGTACCTGGACCTTTGAGAGAGCAATGCTGCTAAATGAGGGGTATTGCAGACATATGAGACAATGGATCCCAGGGTTTGTGGAGGATAATTTGGGGAGCACATCAATTGAGGTGGTATGGGATGCCCTGAAGGCAGGGATTAGGGGGAAACACTACGGTACTCCATAAATCTCAACAAAGAGGATAAACAAACAATGGTGGCACTGCAAGAAAATCTGGGGGCAGCTGAAGAAGGATTGATAAGGGCTTTGCATGAGGGACGGGAAGTGGAACCAGAACAAAGACGCGTGGCAATTGCTAAAGCTGCCATTATGGATATATTAACGGAGAAAGCAATAATTAAGGCGACAACACAAAGGGAAGCAGTATATGATCTAAGTGAACAGATCGGTCATCACTTGGTAGTCCGTACTAGACAACAAACCACTTTCCAGCTTTGTGTTCGGGACGTGATTCTAGCTGGCATGCTGATGGAATAGGGAGGCTAAAATTGGCATTTTGAATAAGCGCACCGACCGGGATTCCTTGAACTAGCATGACCGCTATACTGTAATAATTTATTGAATTCATTACTAGAGTGCGATTTCCTGTTTGTGCACTGAAGTTTTGTCCTTGTTGTGCCTGATCTTCATTTAGTATAGATGAATACAGGTATTTTATTGAAGCCTATTGGACGCTCTTATGTCTGATGTTTTGTCCTGATGATGACCCTTCAAGTTCTAATGGGTCGAAACGCTGTCGACGCTAAGATGTGGCTCTAATTGAAGAAGACGCATTTTTTCTGCTGTGTGTTTTTGTTTTGTCCAGAACCCTGCTTTTGTAATTTTCCTCAGCCACTCTCTTTTTGATTACACATGGTATTGTCTGTATTTGTTACCACTGTTTGTGTAACCCCATGAGCGCCATCATCGTTGTTTATTTGTACTTATGATTGGTTATTTGGATAATACATTTTCTAACCAAAAGAAATTTCCTGTACGTGGGTACTGTGTGCCTCAATAGCTGGTTGGCACTTTCTCCTCTTCCCATTTTTTCCTACCTTTCCCTTCTTCTTTTAATTGTACTCTTGATTATGTTAATGTTCTTTTTTCTTACCTTGGTTTATTTCCTAAATTCTTTTTTATTTTAAGTGGTTTACTTGAACCATTGTTTGGATTCTAGTATAATTTAGCCCCTGGTTCAGGTTTTAGGGCTGCCCCTGTTGTTCGTAATTAAACAAACAATGGTGGCACTGCAAGAAAATCTGGGGGCAGCTGAAGAAGGATTGATAAGGGCTGTGCATGAGGGACGGGAAGTGGAACCAGAACAAAGACGCGTGGCAATTGCTAAAGCTGCCATTATGGATATATTAACGGAGAAAGCAATAATTAAGGCGACAACACAAAGGGAAGCAGTATATGAACTAAGTGAACAGATCGGTCATCACTTGGCAGTCCGTACTAGACAAAAAACCACTTCTAATTTGATACGAGAAATTAATGACTCAGAATATGGTCGGAAGACCGAACCAGAAGCAATCAGGGTGGCATTTCAGAGGTATTATCAAACTTTATATATGGCTAGTGCGGGGGAGGAGCAGAGTAAGATTGAGGAATATCTGGATCTAATCTCACTTTCAAGGTTGGAGGAAGAAGATCAGGATAGTTTGGATTGTCCACCACAATGGGATGAGATTTTACTCTCCATGAATAGCTTATCTAAAGGGAAAGCGGCTGGCACAGATGGTATACCGACTCTACCTTCTCCCAGCAGCTAAAGGGAATAATCCATGACCCATTCACACATATTTTTCATTGTGGGCGGCCCCCGGGATGATGGTCCCTGGCGAAGATTGTGGTCTTTTTAAAAAGATAACAAGCCACCTCTACAACTGGGGTCTTATCGTCCTATCACCTTGATCAATGGTGATTCTAAAATTTATTCCAAACTACTGGCCAGTCGACTTTCTTCAGTAATTCACAAAGTTATTTCAGATCGTCAACATAGGTTTGTCCCTAGTAGGTCTACTATTCATCATGTCCAAAGAGTGATTACTCTATTTGATATCACCAATGTTGCAGGAGACCCGATGGCACTCATTTTGTTGGATGCTGAGAAAGCCTTTGATAGTGTCTCCTGGCAATATCTGTGGACGGCTATGGCAAGAAATGGTATCAGGGCGGACTTTATTAAGGCAGTGCAAATGTTATATACCGAACCATCAGCAGTTGTTATGGTGAACGGTACACTATCTGAAAAAATTGTAATCACTAGAGGGACCAAACAGGGGTGACCGTGCTGTCCTCTCTTATTTGCGGTGTTTATCGACCCCTTTATCCGCAGGTTAGAGAGCAATGCACTAATACCGGCAATATGGTCACAGAATTGGTCTACCTTGACATTGGCCTATGCCGACGACATCACTTTGGTTACATCTGATCCAAACACGGCTATAAAAATAATCAAAGACAACGCCAAGTGTTTTGGGCATATATCCGGTTATGCGTTGAATTAAGATAAGACACAAATAGTACTCAACCAAAAAATCATGATGGTGGACAATCGGGTAGTGGAAAGAGTCACATATCTGGGTGTTAGTATAACATCAAAACTGGATAACCTAGTTAAGAATAACATGGAACCCTTAATGGAACACACAAAAGATTTTGGAAGGCTAAACAACTTACATTTATCCATTGGGGTAGATGTAATGTAGTAAAAATGTTGTTTCTCCTGAAATTGTTATACTTTTTTAGGGCAATATGTTTGGAATTTACCCCTCAATGGTTTAAAGCAATAGAGAGCATGTTTTCCAGGTTTATATGGGGATACACGAGACAGCGCAAAGCACTTAGATTCATTACCCTGCCAAGGGATAGAGGGGGTTTGGCCGTCCCTAACATTAAATTATATAACTGGGCCACCACGCTAATTTACATTCGTGAGCTACTGCTGACAAAGGTAGATAATAGGTCAAATGCTAAGGTCCCCTCACCACAGGAACTTATGCTGGGGGAGGAGACAAGAGGGTGCCTATGGCGGCAATTACACGATAGTTATTATAAAAAAATTCATTTTAAAACTCTTTTTAGTATCCATAAAGTATGGAGTACCGTACGTAAAACGCTGCGAATTGGTAGACTAGCTTTTTATACACTGATATCTAACAATCATAATCTCATGGACATTTTTGGAGCTCCATGCATGGACAGATGGGTGCGGGCTGGTATTGTTCAGATTGGCTGTTTTTTCTCGTCCTCAGGGCTTAAGTCTTTTGACGAATTGAAAAATGATTATATCCTAGACCGTAGAGATTTTTTTTTATTTCTCCAGGTTAGGGACTATCTGTGGCGAAAGGGAGGGGGAAGAGCCAAATTTCAAAGAGTTGAAACCATTGAAAGTCTAATCAAAAACAGAACTGGACCTATTGGGGAAGTTTATGAACTTATTAATGCTGCTATGCCCGATGACGTGGATAAATGCTCTTTGAAATTGCAGACCAAATTGGGGGTCTCAGCAGAAACTTTTTTATATTCTTATGAATTATCACAGTCTCTTTTAATGTCCACTAGGCTGCAAGCACAATTTTATAAGACATGTTTCTCGTTGTACTATACACCCTATAAGATAGCCAAGTGGGGGTCAGGAAAAGGAACTGTATGTCCACGCTGTGCACTTTATGAAGCTGCCATTGTTCATATGTTCGCATCCTGTAATGCATTGTAAAAGATAATCACAGATATTTCGGAAGTGTTAAGAACAGGAATAGAAGTATCAGTAGAAGAAATAATGTTAGGAAATAATGTTAGGTACGGCAGGAACAAGCCGAGTAGGGAATAGACAGGGATTGATCTTTTTGGCTATGGCTGTCTTAAGGATCTGCATCGCCTCGGCTTTTCAACAATGGCTTGCAAGATTGTTGGCAACTTGTAGCCTGGAGGTAGCCATATATAAAAGAAAAGGGCGTCGTGCACGCAAAAAGGGCATAAAAATCTGGGATCCTCTGATCAAATGGATGCAAGGGCATAGCGGGACTGGGTAGAGACTATGCACGTTTTTTATGATCATGTTGTTTAGACAGGTTTTAGTAAATAAGGAATATGCATCTGTAACTCTAGGAAAATCACATTTATCTTTATGGATACCAATTGAACAGAGACCCAAAGGACTGTACCCAAATTAATACTTTTGGGAAACCCACGGTTATTTTATTGTATGATTGCTGTTGTTATTATTGCACCTGATGAATTATGTACTGATGTTTTACCTGCCTGAGTGGGAGGGAGGAGTGCTACCGTATGGTAAATAAAACAATAAAGATTATTTAAAAAAAAAAAAAGACTGCTGTTGTTGTGGACTTTATGTCACAATTGGAAATGGTCAAGATTTCATCCGCACAAAACTTTGGAGAGGTTGTTCCAACTGTTCTACAGATTACAGAGTCAGTGTGCACCTTGCAAAAACTGCACATTGTCTTTGACAGTTATCTTGAACTATCTGTCAAAGAATGTGAGAGAACCAGATGAATGTCTACAAGTGGAACAATTGACCTTGACTGCATCAAAAATCCGACACCTATACCTGGGCAACTTGATAAATTCTGGTCATCAACATGGTAACAAGATGAACTTGGAGATGCTAAATCGCCAAAACATTTCTGATGCTTCAGTGAGCAATGAATTTCCAATTATTGCAAGTAGAATGATTGTCAATGAGGAGATGGTGCCTGCAGAGACATATTAAAAAGGTACGGGCCACATTAATCAAGAACTTAGCAGCAAATTAGAGGAAGCAGATCTTCGTGTTCAGCCACATGTTGAGTGGGCTGTTCGAAATGGTTCCAATCGAGTCATTGTACTTTCAAATGACACAGATGTTACTATTGTGCTACTTAGATTTGTTGCAATGTTCATAAGTCAAGGATAGTCAGAGTTATCGATACGTTATGGAACAGGCGAGAAAAGACACTTAATCCCACTTCATATTCTGTACAAGAAACTTGACCAGAGATGCCCAGTATTCTTATCAAGGCACATATGCTTACAGGTAATGACACTATGAGCAAAATTGGAACACAGCTTTGAGCTTTAACTGCTGAACCGGTGAGGCTTGTAAAGGGATTTGCTGGGACAGAAGAATAATGTGACTTTAAAGATGTAAAAAAATATCTTGTGCGTTTGCGGAAAGTGAGTTCTGAATGTCGCACATTTGACGATCTTCAGTTCAGGGAGTTCAAGAGGTCAGTCCTACATCTGAAGATGTGTAAATGTTTTGGATCATGCATATGTAGAGAAAGACCAGTGTGAATTTGGTTGGGAAGATATTGATGGGGTGCTAAAACCTACAAAATTTCTAAAGCCTTTACCCACAGAACTTACACGTGTATGTACTAGCAAAACATGTGCTACAAAAAGATGTCCTTGTCGATATGCTGTTCTCAAATGTTCAACATTCTGCAAATGTACCCCGAGCGATTGTCTAACCAAATAAATAAAATGAACTATGAAAGTGTATCTAAAAAAAGAGTGATGAACATTATTTTTTTTCATATTCAGACCATAAAAATGTTTTGGTTTATACATAAAAAGGATTAAGACCATTATTATTTGTTTCATTTCTATATACGTCTCTTCTTCCTCTATTATAACTGCCATTTTGGAAAATGGAGGAAGGGTTGCTCCGAGGAGTTATTTTTTGTCTCTATAAGACTACTTGACCCCCCAGATCTGCTTTGACACCAAAATGAAGTATATAGGCTTCATGGTTCCTGAAATATTACATCATCACTGCAACACATCTGCCACTTTAAAAATGTTGTCCAGAAAAATTCGGCCTGCATCAGCAATGTCTACCCAAGCTAAATTATTTCTCTAATGATCCAAAAACACAAATTAAAAATGAAAATCTTTGGACAACAATTTTTTTACAATGGTATATCAGGGGGCCAGGATTACAAGTCACCTTTGAGTTACTAAAATTGAATTTAGTCATCTGCATGAGTGCTGCATATAAGCTAGTGATTGCTTTCTTCGATCTATAATTGTCTAATAAAGCTTCAAATATCTGATGCACCAGGGAGGGATTGACTGCTGAGGTCTAATATTCTTTCAAAATCTGATCACTGAAAAAAACACAAATTGCCCATGAGATTGTGTTGTTAGAGGGAACGTACATTGTACCCCAACATATGTGGAGGGTGAATCAAATCAAGGCACTGGTAAAGGTTATGGAGCAAGCATCAATTTGGCTATTGGCCTTCCACCACCAGCCAGCACTTAAGCAATGTGAGGATGTGGTGTGAGCCCTTGCCCTTGCCACCATCCAGCACTTAGTTATACAATAAACTGGTACTGGGTTAAGAATTTGTATGATGCTCTACACAAACTAGGACTTAACCAAACAGCAATAGGATCATGAGAGTGATATCCATCTTCCATAGAAGATGCTATAATTCAGGGGTCTTGTTGGACAGCGAGATGAGAAGTTTCTCTGGTCCAAAATCCAATACTTCATGTATTCCTTCTATGTAACTCAATGTTTCAGACCAGAACAGGGCCCAAAATTGAATTTATACATAGTTATCTATATAAACATCTCTGTGTGCTGGCACCGTGAGGCTTCAGATGAAGTGGCTCAATCAAAATTAACTCTGAAACACACCCCCATGTAATGTTTGAATTTGTGAAGAGAACCGTGAAAACCGAGCCACTATTGAAACATATATGGTTCATGGCCTTGAAACAATAGTTTATGCTTGAAGAGGAGTTCATGCCATGCTGAATTTGCAGGGGTGTTTTACATCTTGCGGTGCATGTCAATGATCACATTGTATGTGGAGGAATATGTTAATATAATTTCAGGTGAAGGCTGTCAGAGCCCAAACACATTGTTTTGAAACTCATTAACGGTTGCTTGCTATGTAAGAGAGCTCAGATCCACAAAAAAACTAACAGATGAAGCTGTAAAGCTAAGGCTAGCAGTCAGATGATTTATACACCAACCTGTAAAAACAATGAAAACAAAATGTAAAAGACATATTTGAATTGTAAATGTTTCTTAAGTTATATAAATCTAAATACGTTAAGGAGACAGTGATGATAAATAGATATGATCCGTACACTTGAATCACACACAGTATCAATACGACCATAAAAAGAAAGATAGCAATAACACTAATGTCCTAAACATATTAGCAACTAGGACAGGACTCTCCAACAGGACGATCCCTTGAGCCTGGGAGTTGCAGCTGCGAGCCTCCAGATTCTGCGTTTTTAAATTCTATGCACTTGTGCTGTGATACAGACAAAGGGGGACAGAAGCAGCAGCATCCCACCCTCTCCTTGAATAAGCAATTCTGCTGACTTGGAAAGAAGCCTGGCCATACATAAATGTATGAGATCGGAACACACTGTTTGAAAACTTTACCTCAACTCGGGGTAAAATATTTGGAGGATTATTAAACAAACATCCAAAATACACTACGCTTATTTTTTCATTTTCTTCATCTTTCTTTTTTCTCTTCATCTTTCTTTCTTTCTTTCTCTCCTTTTTCTTTCGCTCCTTTTTCTTTTCTTTCTTTCTTTCTTTCTTTCTTTCTTTCTTTCTTTCTTTCTTTCTTTCTTTCTTTCTCGTCTTTCTTTCTCTTCATATCTTTTTTTACCTCTTCATCTTTGTATCTCTCCTTTTTCTTTTCTTTCTATGTCTTTGTCTCTCTTTTGCATTATCTTTCTTTCAGTCTCTTAATTTTTCACTTTCCCTTCTTCCTTGTGCTCTTTTGCTCTTTTTCGCTTTCTCACTCTCTTGCTGCCTCTTCGTTCTGTCCTTCTTTCTTCTTCTCTTTTTTGCTGTCTTATTTCCAATCTGTTTCTTTGATTCTCTCCTTCATATCTTCTCTACTTAGTTCCTTTCTTGGTTTCTCAATTTCTTTATTCTTCCTTACTGACTTCAGTGTTTCCTCTATTCGTCTCCTTCTCCCTTCCATTTCATTATCTCAATCTCAAGTTTGTTCCTTATCTTCATTCCTTCTTTCCTTTCCTATTCCTCAGCTTGGTTTCTTGTTTCCTTTCATTCTCTTTGATTTTCATTCCTTATTTCCTTTTCTTCCAGTCTTCATTCATTCTTTCTTTTCCATCTCTTCTTTGTTCATCTTTGTTCTTTTATCCTTTCTTCCTTCTTTCCTTTGTCCATTATTTCTCCCTTTCTTCCTTTGTCTGTGCATTTTCATCCTCTCCTTTCTTTCTTTCTTCCACCCTTTCTTCTTTCCCTTTCTTCCCTTCTTCCTTGCTCCTCTTCCTTCCCTCTTCTTTCTTCTCTTCTCTCCTTTCCTTCCTCCCTGCTCCTTCCTCTCTTTGTTCCTCTCCTTTGTTCCTTGTCTCATTTTTTACTTTCTTCGCTTTTTCCTTTCTCACATTCTCATTTTCTTCTTTCTCTCATTTCTTTTTCTTTCACTTTTCTTTTTTCTTTCTTTCTTCTTTGTTCTTTCAATCCTTCCTTTCTTGAAGAGAGCCCTAATTCCTAAAGCAATCTCTTTCTTTATTAATTTGTGTACAATTTCGGCCTCAAATTATACCTATGGACATGGCTATGATTACAGAAATATGTTTACAGGTACAGCCCTATGAAGCCTGAATGTATATAATTGCTTATATGCATAGTTTTAGATGAAAAGTATATGTTAAAAAATAACTTTCGTATTTAATTTGGGTGTGTCTGCAAGTGTCTCGGAGAGCTTGGGCATTTTGGACAAGATGTATGACCATTCCATTTTGCAAGTCGCAAATTGCGCTGTTTTGCGATTCGCAATTTGCGACTCACAAAATGGAATGTACAACAGTGTCTCAGACACTGTTTGCGATTCCTAATTGGTTCGCAAATGACTTGCCTCATCAATATTCATGAGGCAGGTCACAATTTGCGACTCTTTGGGAATGGCCAGCACTCATAGGGATGGTGGCCTGCTGGGGTCGGCAGACCACCATGTCTGTGATTGCTTTTTCAATGAAGCAGTTTGTTAGACCTGGCATCCTTGGCGTGGGTCTCCCTTCCATTTTTTGATGATGCCTCCAATGTTATTGATCTGTTTTTGCTGGTTTAGATGCTTTGGGCACTGTGCCACTGCTATTCAGTGCCACAGTGCAAGTGCTCCCTATTGTAAATTGATGTATGTATTAGTGACTCCATGATTGGATGATTGGTTTACTTGTCAGTCCCTAGTACAGTGCACTGAGTGTGCCCAGGGCTTGTAAATCCAATACCGCTGGTGGGCTTGCAGCACTGGTTGTGCCACCCACAGAAGCGGCTTGTAAAATGTGTCTCAGGCCTGCCATCGCAGAGCCTGTGTGCAGCCTAGGGCTGCCATGTCGACTTGGTGAGTGCACCCACTTACCAGTCCCTAAACCTTCCCTTTACTGCATGTTGGTCACCCCTAAAGTAGGCCCTAGGGCAGGGTGCATTGTAAGTACAAGGTAGGACATGCCCTGGTGTGTGTGGCATGTCCTAATAGTGAATTACAGCCATTTTCGTTTTTCACTATTGCAAGGCTACCTGCTCCCCATAGGCCAGAAAGGGCAGACTGACTATTACACCTTATAGTCAGAACTGACCCAGGGAACATGGTAGAAAAACGAATTTAGTATGCCTGAACTCAGAATGATAAAATACATCTTTTAGTGAAGTTGGTTTTAACATTCTGTGTTTGAAAATACCACTTTTAGAAAGTGGGTATTTTCTTGCCTAAACTTCAAGCCTGCCTCTGCTAGGTTGTGTATTCCTTGTCTGGAGATTGAGTGACAGGGGCTGGGGGTGGCTACAGGAGACAGGGTGAGTCAGCACAGGGCTGAATAGAAAGATCTGCATCCAGAGTGGAGGGAGGAGTTGCACCTGGGTCTGAATAGGGCTGTGCCTGCCTTCCACAATGCTGGCTCCACCTCCTGCCGGGCGGCTGAGCACTCTGCCCCACATTCTGAAAGGAAAGAAGGAGTCAGGAAAACAAAGTGCTCCAGGACTAACCAGAACTGGTTTTGGGCTAAGCAGAGGCCTCTCTGCCTCCAGAGAACAAAGAGAAAAGGTGTATAAAAAGGGGACCCAGACCCCTAGGAAATTAGATCACTTTTGGGAAACAAGAAGAAACCTTTGCTGAGGAGCGGAACCAAGAAGAAACTGAGGAGAAGACTATCCCTAAACTGAGAGGGATCTGCCTGAAGTGGTTGCCTGACTGCCAAAGAAAGGAGAAGGGAACTTTGTGTGTACTTTCATCAACTTGTGAAGGATCTCCAAGGGCTTGATTTTAGAGCTTGCCTCCTGCTGAAGTCTCAGGGACAACAGACTTCACCCACCAGCTCCCCCTGTATTCCCTTGCTGGGAATTTGGACCTTCTGACACACTTGCGTGTCTCTGGGAGCTGAAAGCGCGACTCAACACGAAGAAGCGTGTCACCGCAGCCGCTGAGTATCGCATCGCCGGAGAAGAGTGTCGACGTCGCAGCAGACGCCGGCGCATCCCCGAAGAAGCGCGCTGCATCCTTCGAAGCGCCTCGCAGCACCGGAGAAAAGTGTCGCCGTCGCATCAGACGCCGTCGCATCCCCGGGGCAGAGCATCGACCTTGCATCAGACGCCGATGCATCGCAACACGAGGCGCGCCCCGCATCCCAGGAGAAGATCGTCGACCTCGCATCAGACGCCGTTGCATCGCCAGGGAAGCGTGTCGCAGGGCCTGTCGCGGCTCCAAAGACTCATCGAGATCGCCGCACGGCCGTCGGGCGTGCACGCATCACCTCTTCGTTGTCGCAACCTCAAGAAGACGCCACTTTGTTTCTTTTGCACCAGATCTTCAACGCATCACTGTCCTTGCGTGTAAGGGACTATCGCATCACCTTCCCTGCAACACTTTCCGTTGCCCTGCGTTGCGCATCTTAAGGTACATTGAACTCAAAGTGTCGCATTTTCATTTTAAGAGACTCAAAGCTAATTCTACCATCCTTAAAGTACAGTATTGTGGATTATTTATGTCATTTATGGTCTTGTGGTAAATCTATATAAAAGATACTTATTTTTATAATACAACCTGTGTGGTGTCCATTTGTAGTGTTGTCACTGGATTACTGTATGTGTTCACAAATGCTTTACACACTGCCTCTGAACTAAGCCTGTCTGCTCGTGCCAAGCTACCAAGAGGGTGAGCAGGGGTTATTTCAGGAGTGTACCCCCTTACCCTGACTAGAAGCAAGGGTCCCTATTTCGACAAAGGTACCTACCTCTGCCAACTAGAGACCCCCAGTTCTAACATTGGTGGTCAGCGGTGAGGATTCTGGACTTGCATGTGTGACTCATGTACAGTGATTGGTGAACACTACCTAGTGAGTGCAGACCATAACGCAACCACATACTTTTGGTAGATATTCTTTTCTGGGACTTTCTATTTTTGCTAAAAACTGCCAAGTTTAATCACCATGGATACAGCAGCATCCATAGCATCTGTTGATAATGATTGGGAAGAGGAGAAACTAGAATGCTACAACTTGAAACAGCTCAAGCATTTCTGCAGAAGATTCAAAGTTTCAATGACCGGTCTCTCCAAGAAGGATGAGATACAAAAGGCGCTGAGGGCCTGGGTCGAAGCAAGGAATACCCCTGAAAATGAGGAGGGGGCTGAGAATGCAAATGAGCAGCTGGATGGGCCAGTGGGTCCAGGGGAGATGAGAGAATCTTCCCCCATGGGTAGCAGTGTTTCCTCCAGAGGTCTGTCCCCAGAAGAGCTGGAGGACAGAGAAAAGAGTAGGATGCATGAAATGGAGCTGACCAAGCTCAAGTTCAAGGGGCAGTTGGAATTTGAATTGCAATCTAGAAAGTTGGCCTTAGAGGAGAAAAGAATGGATCAGCAACATGAAAAACGTTTGAGGGAGATGGAGTTTAGAGCCAAGAAATTAGAGATTACTCCCTCTGGTGGCAGCACACCGTCAGTGCCTTGTGAGGCCAGGGTGTATATTCCTAAAGATGTGGTTAAGGAGTTTTGTAAAAATGATGATATTGGGCAATGGTTCAAGGCCTATGAGGTAGCCATGACTTCCCACCGGGTCCCTGAGAAGGATTGGGGAGCGGGGTTGTGGGGTCGGTTCCTTAGTGAGGGACGGGATACCTTGTTGGACTTGCCCTCTGAAGTCTATAATTCCTACAGCCACATGAAAAATGCATTGATGACCAGGTATGGGTTGACTCCTGAACTCTATAGGCAGAGGTTCAGGAACTGTAAGAAGATTGAAAACAGTACCTGGGTTGAATATGTGACCTTTTTTTTGCAGAGCCTTGGATGGTTGGGTAAAGGGTAGCAAAGCAAATGATTTTCAGGCGCTCTTTGATTTGATTGCATGGGAGCACTTGTCCAGTAATTACGCCAGCACCTTATTGACAGTAAGCTGACTAACAGCTTGCTGAGGAGGCGGACCGCTGGGTGAGCACCCGGGTCCACAAGGGTCACGTGGGAGACTCCGCCAAGGGTGGGCAGGGTCCCCAGCAGAGGAGTGGGGGGGACAAGGGTAAACAGAGGAAGTTCCAGAGAGGGCCCCAAAGTAAACCCCAAGGGAACCAAGGGAAAGGTTCCCAGCCTCCCCCTGAGAAAAAGCATAGGGGCCCCGACAGGTCCACCTGTCCATAGGGGACCCCTGGTGTGCTACAGATGTGGCGCCCTAGGCCACAGGGCCAATGAACCCCAGTGCCCCTTGTTTTGAAAGCCAGCACCCCCTGGTGCAGTCCCCCGGCAGTTGGCTTGTGTAGCCCTGGGGGAGGAGGTGGGTGCCCAAGATGGGTGGGATCCTGTAATATTGTCCCTTGTCTCTTTAGGAGACTCTGAGATGGTCCCTAGGACCCAACTGCCTGAGAACACTAAGAAATACAGGCAGTGGGTGACCATCAATGGCCAAAGGGTGGAGGCTCTGAGAGACACAGGAGCCAGTGTGACAGCTGTCAAGTGTCACCTGGTGTCTAAAGAGCAGGTGGTCCCTGATGCATTCTATCCAGTTGTTGCCGCTGACAACACAGAGCGCCACTGCAAGGTGGCTCAGGTTCCCTTTGAGTGGGGGGGGTCTCTGGTACTCTTCAAGTAGCTGTGAGGCCAGCCATGCCTGTTGACTGTTTGTTAGGGAACGATTTGGAGAGCTCCCCTTGGGCTAAGGTGGAGCGGAGTGCTCATTTGGAGATGTTGGGCTTGCCTGATTGGGCGTGTGTGACCACCCGGTCCATGGCAGTCAGAGATGTTCAAGAGGACCTGGAGCCTGAGAGGGAGGCCCAGGTGCCTGCCGGAGAGAGAAGAGGCAGGGGGCGCGGGAAACCGGCCCCCGAAGTTCCCACGGTCCAGGAGGAGGCAGACCCTGAGGGGGATGCCCTGGAGCCTACAGGAGAACAGGTAGCTGAACTGGGGGACCTGCCTGAGCTGACCCATTGGCAGCAAGATGGAGGACCCTCCAGGGAGGAGTTCTGCGAGGAGCAGAACAAGTGCCCTTCTCTCGTGGGTCTGAGGCAACAGGCCACAGACCAGGCAGCAGGTGATCAGTCTGGATCACATTGGATCTACTGGGAGAATGGTCTCATGTATAGCGAGCCTAAGGTTGCTGAGCCTGGGTCAGCCCGTGTGCTGGTGGTACCCCAGCGCTTCAGAACCTTCCTACTGGGTTTGGCTCATGATGTGCCTTTAGCAGGACATCTGGGGCAGGACAAGACCTTCGAAAGGCTTTTCACCCATTTCTTTTGGCCCCAGATGCGCAGGAGTGCCGCCACTCACTGCAGGACTTGTCAGACTTGCCAGGCAAGTGGAAAGAGTGGGAGGAAGCACAAGGCTCCTCTCCAGCCATTCCCTGTGGTCAGCACCCCCTTTGAACGGGTGGGTATTGACATTGTGGGGCCACTGGACCCCAAGACAGCCATGGGCAACAGGTTTATCCTGGTCTTGGTGGACCATGCCACCCGGTACCCTGAAGCCATCCCTCTGAGGACGGTGACGGCCCCCGTGGTGGGACGGGCACTGATGGGAATCTTCTCATCTGTGGGGTTCCCTCAAGAGGTGGTGTCTGACAGAGGTACTAACTTCATATCCAAGTATATGAAGTCCCTGTGGCAGGAGTGCGGTGTAACGTACAAGTTCACCACTCCTTACCACCCCCAAGGAAATGGGTTGGTTGAGAGATTCAACCGGACCCTGAAGGGCATGATTATGGGTCTGGAAGAACCCATGAGGCGTAAGTGGGACGTCCTCTTGCCATGCCTTCTTTTTGCATACCGGGAGGTGCCACAGAAGTCTCTAGGGTTCAGCCCCTTTGAGCTTCTGTATGGTCACCCAGTGAGAGGACCTCTGAGTTTGGTCAAGGAAGGCTGGGAGCAATCTCCCAGGAAACCTCCCCAGGATGTATAGAGCTACATGCTGGCCTTCAGGAACCAAACTAGGCGGTTCAGGCAACTTGCTGAGGCAAATCTGGAAGCCAGCCAGGAGGAAATGAAGCGGTGGTACGACCAGAATGCCACTCTGGTTGAGCTTCAACCTGGTCAGAAAGTTTGGGTCATGGCCCCAGTGGAGCCCTGTGCGCTCCAGGATAAGTGGACCGGACCCTTTGAGGTGGTGGAGCGCAAGAGTCCTGTTTCCTACTTGGTGGACATGCGGTCTCCCAGGAACCCCTTGCGGGTCCTGCACGTCAACCGCCTGAAGCCCCACTTGGAGAGGTCCCAAGTGGGCATGCTCTTAGCTACAGATGCTGGGATGGAGGAGGAGACTGAGCCTCTTCCTGTACTCCTGTCAGCCCAAGAGCAAGATGGATCAGTGGAGGGTGTGAACCTCTCTACCTCCCTGACACCTGAGCAGCAAGGTGACTGTCGCCAACTGTTGGGGCAGTTTCCTGACCTGTTCTCCCTGGTTCCTAGTGTCACTGACTGGTGCGTCCATGATGTGGACACTGGGGACAGTCTTCCTGTCAAGCACAAGGCTTACAGGGTGACTGACAGGGTGAGAGCTTGCATCAAGGAGGAGGTCTCCAAGATGTTTGCATTGGGGG
Organism: Calotriton arnoldi; assembly: GCA_963921515.1. Taxonomy (NCBI): domain Eukaryota; kingdom Metazoa; phylum Chordata; class Amphibia; order Caudata; family Salamandridae; genus Calotriton; species Calotriton arnoldi. The sequence goes on along the minus strand of CAWUFW010004584.1, from coordinate 1,388,245 downwards.
TAATTGAGTCCTCTCACAGCCCTTGGGCCAGCCCAGTGGTCTTGGTCCCAAAGGCTGCCGCGCCTGGTGCCACCCCCGAACTCCGGTTCTGTGTGGACTACCGAGGACTCAAATCCGTCACCAGGACTGACGCACACCCCATCCCCAGAGCTGATGAGCTCATAGATCGGTTAGGGGCTGCCGGGTACCTCAGTACGTTTGACTTAACGTCTGGGTACTGGCAGATCGCCTTGACTGATGGGGCAAAGGAGAGGTCAGCATTCTCCACACCAGATGGGCACTACCAATTCCGGGTGATGCCCTTTGGGATGAAGAATGCCCCTGCCACCTTTCAGAGGTTGGTCAACCAGGTGTTGGTTGGACTGGAGGACTTCTGTGCTGCCTACCTGGATGACATCGCAGTGTTCAGCGCCAGTTGGGAAGAACATCTGCGCCACCTCTGGGAAGTGTTGATGGCTCTGCGGAGGGCAGGCCTCACGAGCAAGGCGAGTAAGTGTCAGATCGGGGAGGGTTCTGTGATGTACTTGGGACACCAGGTTGGGAGCGGCCAGGTGGCGCCCCTACAGCCCAAGATAGATACCATTCTGGCTTGGGAGCCCCCCAAGACCCAGACAGCGGTGAGAGCCTTCCTAGGACTCACCGGGTATTACAGGAGATTTGTCAAGGGGTATGGCAGCATCGTTGCACCCTTGACAGAGCTGACTTCCAGGAAGCAGCCCAAGAGAGTGATTTGGACTGACACCTGTCAAAAAGCTTTTGACACCTTGAAGACAGACATGTGCACGGCGCCCGTGCTCCTGGCCCCCAACTTCTCCAAAGAGTTTATCGTTCAGACAGACGCTTCAGAGCATGGTGTGGGGGCTGTTTTGTCACAGATGAATGAGGAGGGCCTAGACCAACCTGTAGCCTTCCTTAGCAGGAGGTTACTTCCACGGGAACAGAGGTGGAGTGCTATTGAGCGTGAGGCATTTGCTGTGGTCTGGGCACTGAAGAAGCTGAGACCATACCTGTTTGGGGCTCACTTCCGGGTTCAGCAGACCACAGGCCCCTCAGATGGTTGATGCAGATGAGGGGTGAGAATCCAAAGCTGATGAGGTGGTCCATTTCCCTACAGGGGATGGACTTCACGGTGGAACACCTCCCTGGTACTGAACACGCCAATGCTGATGGTCTGTCCAGATTTTTCCGCCTTAGTGAAGAGAACTCCCATGAGGTAAGGTAGTTCTCCCCACATTTCAGCTGGAGGGGACACGTGTTAGACCTGGCATCCTTGGCGTGGGTCTCCCTTCCATTTTTTGATGATGCCTCCAATGTTATTGATCTGTTTTTGCTGGTTTAGATGCTTTGGGCACTGTGCAACTGCTATTCAGTGCCACAGTGCAAGTGCTCCCTATTGTAAATTGATGTATGTATTAGTGACTCCATGATTGGATGATTGGTTTACTTGTCAGTCCCTAGTACAGTGCACTGAGTGTGCCCAGGGCTTGTAAATCCAATACCGCTGGTGGGCTTGCAGCACTGGTTGTGCCACCCACAGAAGCGGCTTGTAAAATGTGTCTCAGGCCTGCCATCGCAGAGCCTGTGTGCAGCCTAGGGCTGCCATGTCGACTTGGTGAGTGCACCCACTTACCAGTCCCTAAACCTTCCCTTTACTGCATGTTGGTCACCCCTAAAGTAGGCCCTAGGGCAGGGTGCATTGTAAGTACAAGGTAGGACATGCCCTGGTGTGTGTGGCATGTCCTAATAGTGAATTACAGCCATTTTCGTTTTTCACTATTGCAAGGCTACCTGCTCCCCATAGGCCAGAAAGGGCAGACTGACTATTACACCTTATAGTCAGAACTGACCCAGGGAACATGGTAGAAAAACGAATTTAGTATGCCTGAACTCAGAATGATAAAATACATCTTTTAGTGAAGTTGGTTTTAACATTCTGTGTTTGAAAATACCACTTTTAGAAAGTGGGTATTTTCTTGCCTAAACTTCCAAGCCTGCCTCTGCTAGGTTGTGTATTCCTTGTCTGGAGATTGAGTGACAGGGGCTGGGGGTGGCTACAGGAGACAGGGTGAGTCAGCACAGGGCTGAATAGAAAGATCTGCATCCAGAGTGGAGGGAGGAGTTGCACCTGGGTCTGAATAGGGCTGTGCCTGCCTTCCACAATGCTGGCTCCACCTCCTGCCGGGCGGCTGAGCACTCTGCCCTACATTCTGAAAGGAAAGAAGGAGTCAGGAAAACAAAGTGCTCCAGGACTGACCAGAACTGGTTTTGGGCTAGGCAGAGGCCTCTCTGCCTCCAGAGAACAAAGAGAAAAGGTGTATAAAAAGGGGACCCAGACCCCTAGGAAATTAGATCATTTTTGGGAAACAAGAAGAAACCTTTGCTGAGGAGCGGAACCAAGAAGAAACTGAGGAGAAGACTATCCCTAAACTGAGAGGGATCTGCCTGCAGTGGTTGCCTGACTGCCAAAGAAAGGAGAAGGGAACTTTGTGTGTACTTTCATCAACTTGTGAAGGATCTCCAAGGGCTTGATTTTAGAGCTTGCCTCCTGCTGAAGTCTCAGGGACAACAGACTTCACCCACCAGCTCCCCTGTATTCCCTTGCTGGGAATTTGGACCTTCTGACACACTTGCGTGTCTCTGGGAGCTGGAAGCGCGACTCAACACGAAGAAGCGTGTCACCGCAGCCGCTGAGTATCGCATCGCCGGAGAAGAGTGTCGACGTCGCAGCAGACGCCGGCGCATCCCCGAAGAAGCGCGCCGCATCCTTCGAAGCGCCTCGCAGCACCGGAGAAAAGTGTCGCCGTCGCATCAGACGCCGTCGCATCCCCGGGGCAGAGCATCGACCTCGCATCAGACGCCGACGCATCGCAACACGAGGCGCGCCCCGCATCCCAGGAGAAGACCGTCGACCTCGCATCAGACGCCGTCGCATCGCCAGGGAAGCGTGTCGCAGGGCCTGTCGCGGCTCCAAAGACTCATCGAGATCGCCGCAGGGCCGTCGGGCGTGCACGCATCACCTCTTCATTGTCGCAACCTCAAGAAGACGCCACTTTGTTTCTTTTGCACCAGATCTTCAACGCATCACTGTCCTTGCGGGTAAGGGACTATCGCATCACCTTCCCTGCAACACTTTCCGTTGCCCTGCGTTACGCATCTTAAGGTACATTGAACTCAAAGTGTCGCATTTTCATTTTAAGAGACTCAAAGCTAATTCTACCATCCTTAAAGTACAGTATTGTGGATTATTTATGTCATTTATGGTCTTGTGGTAAATCTATATAAAAGATACTTATTTTTATAATACAACCTGTGTGGTGTCCATTTGTAGTGTTGTCACTGGATTACTGTATGTGTTCACAAATGCTTTACACACTGCCTCTGAACTAAGCCTGTCTGCTCGTGCCAAGCTACCAAGAGGGTGAGCAGGGGTTATTTCAGGAGTGTACCCCCTTACCCTGACTAGAAGCAAGGGTCCCTATTTGGACAAAGGTACCTACCTCTTCCAACTAGAGACCCCCAGTTCTAACACAGTTTTTTTAAATTTTTTAAATGCAGCCCGTTTTCCTTAAAGGAAAATGGGATGCATTTAAAAAAGAAAAATGAAATGTCTCTGTTAAATTCTTAAGAGTAGGCAGTGGTCCGTGGGACCAATGCCTGGTCTTAAAAAATATTTTCGCATCCATTCACAAAGGAGAAGGGGTCTCCTGGGGACCCCTTCCCGTTTGCAAGTGGCTTACCACCTACTTGAAGTAGATGGTAAACTGCGAGTGTTTTGCGACTGCAATTGCGGTTGCAAAACAATCGTACATACAAGTACGACTCGCTATTAGGAAGGGATGCCTTTGGCACGCCCCTTCCTAATAGAGACTCGCAAACCCTCTTTTGTGAGTCAGTAATTGGTCACTGACTCACACAATAGGGTTTGTACATATCACAACACTTTTTAAAGGTCATAAACTGGCCGATTTCCAATATGCAACCACTAAAAAGGGTCGTACATATAACCCTTTGTCTTAGAGCAGCGAAATCTCAAGGACTAACCTAGCCAATCATTTTTCTGCCATTGCAACAACAAGTAAACATTTTTCTTAATCTTGAATCTTTAAGGCAGGTTCAGTATCTGGATCTCTGAACTGCAACCAAATTACTTTAGGGCAATATGCAAAATCATTGAAGTCTTTCAGGCCCTCTCTAGCATAATGAGTCATCCCATTTATTCCCTGGCAAAAAGTGACACTCGCCTCTCACAGGTCAAAGTGAAAGGATTAACCCGTTCCATGCACATGACAAAATAGTTCCATCATGCGCCACAGTGCTCGTGTGCCAAGGATGGAACCAGTCCCTCCTCTGCACACGAGCACCAAATCCCTCAGCTGTTAACAGCAGAGGGATTTCCTTATTTTCTGCGCCTCGGAAGCTAGGGAAGAGCTTCCCCAACCTCCTGAGGCATTTTTTTTTCAATGTAATGATGATCGTGTGCATGGCACGCTGATGTCATTACATTGAAAATGAAAGTGAAATGAGCCGATCGTCTCGTTTAAGTTTCACTGCCTAGGTGCTTGATGGACTATCTGAGCCCTCCCAAACATGTAGACAGACGGGAGAGTTAGCAATGAAAATTGGAGAATCGCCCCTTTCCAGTGGTAACCTTCCCTAGTGAATCCCTGCTTGGGGATTGCCGAAGGAGGGCGATCCACAAGTAGGGATCCATCCACTAGACACCAGGGAGGGGGGGAGCAGCCCCTTGGGCAAGGGCTTTTGCTCCCCCGTTTACTTTTCCCATATTCAGTCTTTCTGTCCCCCCTGAGGGCAGATGGGGGCAGTAGCCCCCAATCTGCCCCCTTGGGGGGGAGGCAGAAAGCACACTAGACACCAGGTATTAGTTTCTTTTGAATACTTAGGGGTAGGTACTGCCCTAAATGGGCATTAAAATGCTCCAACCCCTCCCAAAAATTGCACAGTCTTTCTGCCCCTCCGGGGAGGGGCCTGTCAGAGAGACCACTAGGCACCAGGGATTACTTTATTTTAATGAAAGATGGGTGGGAGCTGCCCACAATGGGCATGCCAATGCCCTTACCACCAAAAAACAAAAAGGACAGTCTTTCTGCCCTCCCGTAGGGAAATATGGGGGTTTATTACCCCCGATCTGCCCCCTGGGGGCGGAAAAAAGACCACTAGGCAGCAGGGATTCTTGTTTTTTATTAGAGGGGGGGTTGCCCACAATGGGCATGCCAATGACCCCAGCCCCAGACTCCAAGCCAATGCCCCCAGCCCCAGACTCTAATAATAAAAGTCTTTCTGCCCCCCCTGGAGGGGCATATGGGGGTTATTACCCCTGATCTGCCCCAGAAAGCTCACTAGTTGCCAGGGATTTTTTTAATGAGTAGGGGTGAGGGCTGCCCAAAATGGGCATGCTCATGCCTCCACCCCCAAACATAAAAGGGACAGTATTTCTGCCCCACAAGGGGCAGATGGGGGTTATTACCCCCGATCTGCCATCCATGGGGGGCAGAAAGCTCACTATACACCATGTATTTTATTTTATAAAAGAGGGGTGGGGGCTGCCCAGAATGGGCATGCCAATGCCCCCACCCCCCAAAAAATAGGCACAGTCTTTTTTGCCCCCCCTGGGAGAATATGGGGTCAATTGCCACTGATCTGCCCCTTGGTGGGGGCAAAAAGCCCACTAGGCACCATGGACTTTTTTATTTTCTTAGTGTAGGGGTGGGGTCTGCCCAGAATGAGCATAAAAAATGGGCAGTCTTTCTGCCTTCGGGAGGCATATCACGGCAATAGCCCCTGGGCAGAAAGTGCACCAGGCACCAGGGACAAATATTTTCCTTGTGCAGCAGTGGGGGCTGCCCTGAAGGGCCATGCGAAAGCCCCCCCAAACAAAATGGGCAGATATGGGCAACAGCCCCTGATGACCTCCCCCCTGGGTGGGGGCAGAAAGCCCACTAGACACCAGGGACTATTTCTACTCTGTGTAGGGTTGGGTCTACCCAGAGTGGGCATGCTGATGCCCCCACACCCCCCCCAAAAAAAATGGGCACAGTATTTCTGCCCCGCCGGGGGACAGATGGTGGTCATTACACCCAATCTGCCCCCATCCCTCAGTGGTTGCAGAAACCAACTAAGCACCAGGGATATGTTTTTGGGCATGGCAGGGAGTGGCCCCATAATCAAGGTTGCTCCTCTTATTTAGGCACATATTTTAGCCATTTCTGCCTCCCTTGGGGGCAGATCAGCGATGTGTTTAGGCTCATCTGCCCCCAAGGGGGGCAGAAAACCACTAGATACCAGGAAAAGTTTCTGTGTTTGTGTGTATGAACTGGAGTTCGGCTGAAGGTCTGCATGCACTGGTGTTTGGCTGGCTGTGTGTGTACTGGCATTTTGCTGGTGGTGTGTGTGGACTAGTGCTTGCCTGGTGGTGTGTGTGGACTGGCACTTGGTTGGCGATGTGCGTTGGATGGTGCTTGACTGGCAGTGTGCATTGGATGGTGCTTGGCTGGCAGTGTGCATGGACTGGCACTTGGCTGGCTGTGTGGGCAGACTGCCGCTTGGCTGGCGGTGTGGCTTGCATGGATCCCCCAGCGTTTTCTTACCCAAAATCTACTGCATACCTCAAATTTAACTAAAAAGTCACATTTTCCTCACATGTCTGTGTGGGAAAGTTGAAGGATCAACACACCAGCACAAATTTCCTACCGCCCAGAGCAGAGACAGCCTAAAAACCTATTAAAAAACTGTCCTTATTGACTCGCTTTGGTTCCCCCTCAGTTTTTCATTTAATACGTATTTAGGCTGACTCTGCTTTAGGCACCCATACAAGTGAGGTATCATTTTTATTGGGAAACAGAGGGGAACGCTGGGTGGTAGGAATTTTGCACGTGCACGCTGATCTCACACAGAAATGTGAGGAAAATTTGATTTTTTTAGGTAAATTTGAGGTTTGAAGGGGATTCTGGGTAAGAAAACTTTGGGGGATCCATGCAAGCTACACCTCCTGGACTCTCCCTGGTCTCTAGTTTTCAGAAATGTCTGGGTTTGGTACGTTTACCTAGATGGCCACAGAGTCTGGGAACAAAAACCCAGGTGCCTCCCTATCTAACAGAAAAAAACTGTTTGGCAAAGGAGGCTCCTGTGTTTTATTCCGGGGCTCGGCAGCCATCTAGGGAAACCTCCCAACCCCAGACATTTCTGAACACTAGACACCTGGGGGAGTCCAGAGAGGTGTGGTTTGCATGGATTCCCCAATGTTTTCTTACCCAGTAATGTTCATCAAAAAACGTAGAGTCAGCAATGAATGGATTACGTTTTTGGTTAATACCACCTTCAAGGGACAATAAGCCACCTGCATGGATAGTCCATTCCAGTGCTGTAAGGGAGCTGCAGAGTTTGTTTCACTTTCTCTTCTGTCTGGAGAAGAAAAGAAATTCCAGCAAGACAAGTCTTCTAAGGACTCGTTACAAGTTATAATACTGACGAGACCAGTAACAGCAATTACCAGCTTATTCAGTGTTATAAGACCCATGGTAGCTCCATGGAGCCGGTGCAAAAACCCAAAATATGGCCACTGATAATGCCTGAAATGATTGGATGAAATGTTGTGGAGGATAGGGAATTACCAGGGGAAGCAGGTGTGATACTCCTGATCTCCTGAGTAATTAGTCATTCATGAAGATATCCTCTGTTTATATCTTGTGATGTCCAAATATTTCAACCCCGAAGGTGCCCATGTCCCAGGCATTGGTTAATCCAAGGTGGGGAAGCCATTGCCGTAACGCTCTGAGTCTCTGCTATGTGTGTGGGTGCGACAAACGTAGGTCTTGCAGGAGGGTATCTCCAAGATGGAGAGGTGTGGTGCAGCGGCCGGGGAGGTTGACTCCGGAACACAGGGGCTCACGGTTTGATCCCTGGTGCCAGCGGCAGGTTAGCCCAGCACCATGTGACTCTGGGCAATAGCTCGCCTAATCTTCCCGACGGCCCCCAGTGCCTTGACACTCTCGGATAATTGTTTGCCCATTTGGCCATTTACTATTCTAACTTTCCTACCAAAGGAAAGTAGGAAAGTTAGAATAGTAAATGGCCAGACATTATTTAAATATTCTTGGCTGGGCCCCAGTTTTTTAAGCAGTTAAGAGGCCAATCCAATTTTTTGATAGTCTGGTACTAAATCCCGTAATAAAGAGGAGTTGATCTAATTGGTTGTAAATGGGGCAACATCAAGCCTGAGGTCGTTTGAGGTTGAATATCACAATAATGAGGGAAACATATTGTTACACGAAAAATGTGGCCTAACTATCTACTACAAATCTATCATGAACGTAAGTACTCATAGGTAGGTAGAAATGTAATTTAAATTATTGTGACTTAAATCTCAAATGCTCCATATCCACAGACCTTGATTATATGTAGATTGTCAAGTTACATATGCAAAGTTAAGTCTGCTAGACCTTTACCTACTTACATTTACAATATTTTAGCATTTGAGATTTACGTCACAACATTTTTGTCTAATGATTCGCTGCCCAAGATATTCCGGTGGAAAATCCACTGTTTTTTCACCCATTATGCCACTCCAGACAGGGATCAAGCATATACAAATCTTTGTTTTCCTCACCTTTAATTCAGAGGAGGTCCACGTGCTTCATGGTGAGGCAAAGAAGAGGGAGGAACTCCCATGGTGAGATTAAAGCCAGTAAGTCTCCCATAGTCCATAGAAAACAAAGCATTCATCAAATGGTTTACTGCTTACTTATGGTTCATCCTTGGGAGAACCAATTTAGAAAATATCACCAATGCCTTCGCAAGAATGACATTTAACACATGGATGTCTTTATTATAATTAAAATCCAGAAACGACAATAAGAATTAATACTTTTAGAACTGAAAGTATTGTTACATGATTCGGAAGAAGGATCATAGCAAACTAATTTCAGATTGAATTAATCAAAAGTTGAATGCGCTTTTAATATTCCATAAAGAAAGTTCCTCCTAACGGGCAGAGCCCGTCAAATTAATATTAATTTTAGTAAACCTTTTGTACTGCAAGCCATGTATCTGTCTGTCTCTGTAATGTATACTTGTAGCAACCAGCACAGATGCGGAGAAAGCACAAAACAGGGTAACATCATTTCCTTATAATTTATTTTTAAATGTGACACGCAGCTGGAATAGTTGGTGAACCCAGAAACAAAATTGAAAGGTACACTTTTAATAAAATCGATGTTGCAGACCTATGGTCTGATTGGTGTCAGGCCACACGTATTTTAACATTGTATCAATTAGCAGCAAAAAGCTGAAGCAGCTATTCTGATTTCTCAATGGGCATAGAACTGGACGTTCACTTAAACTCCCCTCGAATCCCAAAACGTGCCCTGAGTGGCTGATCATAACAAATTAACATGTCCAAATGCTTAGGTTGGAAAATCTGAAAAAGGACACTTGCACTGACGTCCATTCAACAAAATGCCAGGGGTTGCGGAAGTGACATCACATGCCCTTTGACGCCCAACAACTGCTCTATCTTGAATTCTTTCTTGTCCTCATACTCATGGTCTCCCTCTCGTGTTTTCCCCATGGTTCCACATGGCTCTTGCTAAGTCTATTTGTTCTGATCCTCCTTCCATACCCTTGCGATTGGCTCTTAATCACACAGGCTATTGAACTCTAAGAAATAGAAAGCTTGAAGTCCACAGAAGGCACTCTGGTCCAGGGGAATAATAATAATAATGCCAGTATTTGTAAAGTGCAAACAATTATCCGAGAGTGTCAAGGCACTGGGGGCCGTCGGGAAGATTAGGCGAGCTATTGCCCAGAGTCACATGGTGCTGGGCTAACCTGCCGCTGGCACCAGGGATCAAACCGTGAGCCCCTGTGTTCCGGAGTCAACCGCCCCGGCCGCTGCACCACACCTCTCCATCTTGGAGATACCCTCCTGCAAGACCTACGTTTGTCGCACCCACACACATAGCAGAGACTCAGAGCGTTACGGCAATGGCTTCCCCCACCTTGGATTAACCAATGCCTGGGACATGGGCACCTTCGGGGGTTGAAATATTTGGACATCACAAGATATAAACAGAGGATATCTTCATGAATGACTAATTACTCAGGAGATCAGGAGTATCACACCTGCTTCCCCTGGTAATTCCCTATCCTCCACAACATTTCATCCAATCATTTCAGGCATTATCAGTGGCCATATTTTGGGTTTTTGCACCGGCTCCATGGAGCTACCATGGGTCTTATAACACTGAATAAGCTGGTAATTGCTGTTACTGGTCTCGTCAGTATTATAACTTGTAACGAGTCCTTAGAAGACTTGTCTTGCTGGAATTTCTTTTCTTCTCCAGACAGAAGAGAAAGTGAAACAAACTCTGCAGCTCCCTTACAGCACTGGAATGGACTATCCATGCAGGTGGCTTATTGTCCCCATCTCAGAATGTCTCCATACCTTCTATGTAAAGACATACGCAGCAGCATGGCGGGGGTCTATCCCACCCTTGCTGCCTCCTTCAGTAGACTAGGCTAAAGCAACATACTCCTGCTTCTTTTGAAAGTCTCACTTGCTTCTGCAGCGATAAGGGCTCCACAGCGGAACCCGGCCCTTTGGGGCAGCTGTGGAGATGTTTGTTACACCTCTGCATGATAGCAACATTTTCTTTCATTAGTTTGTGAACTGTGCTTCTGAATGTCTATTTTGAAAAGTAAATAATTTTAGAAATGTGCTGCACAGTCTAATAGATTAAAATGTTCCAGTTCGAGTGGAGCAGCAGAAACATCTGTCAATTAACTGCTAAAAATGAAATCACATCTTAGGCTGGAAAAAGAAGATCTGCTCAGAAGCAGCTCATTGGGTATGCCTTGACACAGATGTCTCACATCTTAGGCTGGGATTTCGAGATGCAGGGAAACAGGAGCATTTTTTTGTGTTATAAAGTCTTAGGGCACACATTTTGAACTATATATGTGTGTGGCTGGTGAGGACTGCTGGCTGCCTCTGAGTGCCACAAGAATATCATCCACTGTTGCAGACGTTCACTTTTTTTTTTTCACTTTCCTTTTTTAAATAAAGCCTTACCAGCTTCTCAATTCATGAAGCTGCCATGGTTTCAAAAACAATTCCATGAGGTTGTTAGAACCTCATCTTCACAACTTCTTACACCACAAGCGATAAAGCACCACTCTAGGGACCTGAATATGAATTGAGTGGAGCAGAAATCCTCTATGGAATTTGCTCCACTCAGTCATGAGAAGGCTGTTGTTCTAGCACCTGGATTAACCACGTGCTGGAACAACAGACCGCATATTACCAGATGGGAATTCCTGCTGGTAACATTAGAAAGGGCTACAGTGCAGATGACTCTCAAACAAGGTGTGAGGAGATCATGTAATGGTCTCTACATCAGCCAGCATCTTCCTGTTTCTTGCCACCCTTCCCACCACATCCCACCTCACTGCCCCAAGAGCAGGTGTTAAAGGTGTATGTTAGACCCTTCTGAATAGGAAATACTGTGCAGAATTCTGCCGGGTAATTTCAGGCCTGCGCAGTTATTCCCCATTCCAATAAATTAAGGCTACCAGTTTTCTCTTTTTCTGATTTTTACAGCTAAATATAGAAAGAAAACAATGTGCTTCCTGTATGTATTTATTTTTAAAAGCAGAAAAATAAAGAAAAGTGTGAGAGTGACTCTACATGCTGTCCTTCATGAATTCCAAGCCAACAGCTGAGCAGATAACAGCATGGGGAGTTTAAAAACATGACGATATTTCCCTAAATTCAGGCTTATTTGAATATATATTTGTGTATAATGCTAATAGTTACCTTTCGGTGTAGTGTTTTGTTATATTATTTGGCTGCCTAATTTGCTCAAATGTGACAGGCATCAAAGTATGGGAGCATATTTAATCAGTTAAATAGATGTGGAAATACACCATTTATACTAATATTAATACTATTAGGGACTATATGGCAGAACAAATCAAGTCCTCTAATAATTCGACTAAAGAGATCTTTAATCTAATCCAGGGATTTGTTAAACCACTGGCATTGAAGAGCTCGATCGCCCCTTCAGCTACCTTCTGTGAAGATTTAGCCATTTATTTCCAAGAGAAAATCCAGGCAATCTATCTCTCCTTTCCACAGTCTGAGCCATTAGACAAGCTTCCATACACACTCCAATCTTCTAACAATTGGTCAGAATTCTGCCCTTTTAGTCCGGAAGCGTCCTTGTCGGAATTAAATAGCATAAAATCTGGCTCGCCGACCGACCCTTGCCCTGCCAGATTTTTTAAGCTATTGGCCTCCTGCTTTAACCCTATACTTAACCGCATCTCGAACTCCTCCTTGAGATCAGGCTCCTTCCCTACACCCTGGAAAACAGCATATGTAAGCCCTATCCTCAAGAAGGAGGATGCCGATCCGGCAGAACTCAAAAACTTTAGGCCAATCTCTCTTCTCCCAGCACCATCCAAAATTCTGGAAAAAGAGGTCCAGAAACAATTGTCAGCCTTCCGAAAAAACTGAGGTGCTGTTTTTTAACCAGGCGTATCCCCCAAAGGCAGAACTCTGTGGTGGCCTGCTGAGCTTAATCCCCCCTCTTCACCTGTGAAGTCTGCGAGAAACCTGGGTTTTAGATTTGACTCCACACTTACAAGTAAAGCTCAGATCAGTCATGTCTCCTCCCAGTGCTTTTGGAAACTAAAAGCTCTGCGTAGATTCCTCCATTTTCTCCCAATGAATTGTAGGAAAACGGTGGTACATGCACTGGTCACATCCCAATTAGATTATGCTTGGATGACAGACAGCTGTTTAAAATTGAACACCGAAAAAACTGAGGTGCTGTTTTTTAACCAGGCGTATCCCCCAAAGGCAGAACTCTGTGGTGGCCTGCTGAGCTTAATCCCCCCTCTTCACCTGTGAAGTCTGCGAGAAACCTGGGTTTTAGATTTGACTCCACACTTACAAGTAAAGCTCAGATCAGTCATGTCTCCTCCCAGTGCTTTTGTAAACTAAAAGCTCTGCGTAGATTCCTCCATTTTCTCCCAATGAATTGTAGGAAAACGGTGGTACATGCACTGGTCACATCCCAATTAGATTATGCTAACAGTCTGTACTTAGGCCTCCTTGAATACCTGATCAGGAAACTGCAGATTATCCAAAATGCAGCTGCGAGGCTGATTAGAAATGTGCCACTTCGTCATCACATCTCCCCCCATCTACGTAGCCTGCATTGGCTACCAGTAAGGAAAAGAATATAATTTAAGGCTCTGACCTTAGCCTACAGAGCATTGGGGGAAAATGGTCCAAAGTACCTGAAAAAGAGAATACAGAAATATTCCCAGACCAGGGTCCTAAGATCCAACCATCATGAACTACTGGTAACCCCACGATTCAAAAAATCCAGAATTGGTGGGTGCTCGTTTTCAGTAAAAACGGCTGCCTTATGGAACGCTATGCCTGTACACATCAGGAAGGCCAAGACAGAAAGACTATTTAGGAAAACACTGAAAACGTGGCTGTTTAGCCTACCCTGAATCCCTTCATCCGGCCTTAATCCTTGCTACTGTTGCCGTTACTAGCGCCGGGACACCCCCGTCGGAGGTAGCCGCGCGCTCTGTAAATGGTAATAATAATAATAATACTCAAAATTCAAAATGTATAGATAAATAACGTGAAGATGTCCAGGAAAATAAATATGGATAAATACAGATGGAAATTATAAAAATATAAAATATAAATACCATCAAACCAGGCGCCCTACTTACGATTGCACGGTACTGGTGAGGTGATACCACAGAGTACCAAAAATTACAAGAGTGGAGTTTGCATCCTGCCAGTTTGGTGCAACTCAGAATTGGGGCTACAGTGTCATAAATAAGGAACTGAAATTTCACACATATATACAATCAAGCAACCAGAACACATGGCAGCTATGTAATTCTGCAGGGGCAACATAGGCACCAATCCGTTTAAATATAAAAAGTACAATGAAAACATTTATTGGGACTGCAATACTGTGATTGCTGGCAGGTCACAAAAATGCTTAATTTCAGGACAGGGCAGGACAAACACCACAAGAAAGCTGGGCTCCTGCAACACTGGGAAGCAGGACAGGTCATTATATAAATACACCTAAACCTAGAGCCTGTACAGTGGCACAGCCAGTGTGTCATGAGCCCTAGTGCTAGGAAGGAAATGAACCCCCCGGCTGCTGTTTGAACTGTGAAATACAGAAATAATCTAGGGGCCACATTTATCAAGGGTTGAGTCACTTTTGCGCCATGCAACGGGTTGCAAACATGACGCAACCTTTGAGATGCGATTTATCAAGCCACGCAAGGTGATCTTGCGTGGCCCTGAGTGCCTTGATAAATCCAGAGTAATGCAACGCGGTGAAAAACACTGCATTGCGTTACTCTGCCCAAGGGAGGACTTCCATTGGTGGAGTGTGGGTGTTTCTATGCAAAACCCATGGATTTTGACGGCATTTCCATATTTAACATAAGTGGTAGATCTGGGAATGCACCAAAACTGCTACGCCTCCACAGGTTAGGCGTAACGAGGAGAAATATGTTTATTTCTCCTTCTCATTTTTCCCTCTTTCTGCAGCACACATACATAGACAAAGGAAAATGCTTCGGGGGATGGTTTTGTGCCGGAAGGTGTCCCTCCATGCACAAAAAACAATCCTGCTAACAACACAGGCACGCTTGCACCATGGTGCAAGAGTGCCTTCATTGGCGCTAGGCAGCACATTGTGTGCCAGCACTGGGAAAAGGCAGGAAGGTGCCGTACAATATTAAGTATGGTGCATTCCTGCCATTTCCCTATCACGCATCAAGGTGACTTGGTGCGCTGCACAGCATGATAAAATTATAAATATGCCCCTAGGTTTAGAGGGTCCCTCAGTCTTCTGGGCCCTGGTGCCATTGCACCTGCTGCACCAATGTAAGCTACACCCCTGAGCCTGCAGGCCAAGCATACTGATGTTTGTTGGAGACTGAGGACTGAAGTCCTAAAGAGGTGATGCTAGGCAATAATTTAGCTTTACACACAAGTTGAAGTAATTACAATGTTCAACTGTGATCAGTGCCCAGCAGCCGACAGGAGATGTTATTTGAAAAGGGGAGAAAAATAGAGATTGGTTCCTCTGTTGCTTCATTTGCAACACTCTGGGGCCAGGGGTTGCACATGAAGTGCCAGGGGTCACTAGGGGCTTGCCAGGGGTTGCAGCTGCAACCCTGGGTGTCTCCCTGAATGACCACCATGATTACTTGTTTTGAGTCACGGGACATTTGAGACCTTCAAATGTGGTGAATCTCATGCTGCTTATATAATGTGATATTTAATCTTTGGAGAAACATGGACCATCTCATGAGCTAAGTTATCTGCATAAGTAATCTTAAATGTATTTGGTCAGTTTTGACAGCGAATGCTATCTTTACAATTCTCATTGAGTTGGGATAACCAATTTTGTGGCTTGATCATCGGTCCGGCCAATATATTCCTTGGTGTAGTCTGAAGCGTAATGCACTGGGCTTTATAGAGAAACTTTTTAAGATCTCAAGGATCCTTTATTGCTCTGGGGGCTGTTGACCCACATTTGCTAGATGTGTGCTCATGCTTGCTCTTTTGAGAGAGTTGCAACACTCCCATCCCTCTCCACAGAGTTTCCATAGATCACAGAGAGACCCACAAAGACTCTCAGCTGAATCTGTGAAGTGTGATGCCAGCTCCTAAAAGGATTGGCTCTTGACTTGGCTTTTTAGGGGCTGTATCTTTCACTACCAACTTGGTGATCTAGGTAGACCACAAAGGCATGACCTATCTGGCATTTACTAGCTTGATAGTTAGGTTACCTTGTTAATGTGCTTGAATCACTTTCATAATTGTGATAGATAGTCCTACCAAAGGGCACAGAAAGTATTTAATTTTTTTCCCTACATTTTGTAAGCACAAGACTTGCCAGTGATTGATGATGCACTGAACAACTTAGCATAAAAATAACATTTAAAAAACAACCAAAATAGTAATTATAATTTTACAGTGATTATAGAAAAACGATTACAACTAATACATCCATAGAATACAGGGACATACTAGAACAACTGACGACAGCAATATTACAAGGCATGTGACATTGGAGTTTTCTATACCATGTATGATCCGATTCACTGCCCTTTGGAATATATCTGAACCATTCCATAATAAACAGTGCATTGCCTTGATTTAAAAGTGGCCAATGGTGTGGAAATGCAGACCTCTCCTTTGCACTTACAAGTTAAGCAGGCTGTCAGAACCCTGAAGTCAAACTCAAGGTTTGCATGACATTTGCAGCTCCTAAACTACCAATGAACTACTCAGCTCTGGGGATAGGGTTTGTATTTTTATTGATAATATAACTTCTCTACACTCAGCACAGAATATAGGTTGTGTGGAGCCAGCTTTTGAAACCAGAACTGCTTGGTTCAACCATGATTTGTGTGAGAATCAGCATTAAATCCAACATCTTGGCCACCTCGTCTGTGAAGCTGCCTCATCCTACAGAGCCAACACCCTGCTGTACTGCTTACACTACTTACATCCTATAAAATGTATACCAAGTACACCCTACCCAACCTGTACTCTATGATTAATATGTATGTGTATTTACTGCACATGATGGAGTGCATGGCCTACAGATCATGAAAGACAATATAAAGAAAGCAAATCTTCTCAAATTATGCACAGTTGCAGCAGAACATCAGGCACTTGCCTTCATATTTTCCATTTAGAAAGCAGCTGAAAACCCCCATCTTTAAGGAGAATGCTTCTTTCAGCCCCGGGGCCCAGCCAGCATCAGGGGTGTAGCTTAGTCGGTGCGATTCGGGGTGTATGAATCTCAAATTTCCCAACTAAAAAAGCAGTGGGCTGCAGGAGGAGGGTTGAGATGACCAAGGTTCAGGATGGACTGTTGGAATGTTTCCATGAGGAACAGGGTCAGTATTAGTTTGCATCAGGTGGGTCTCCGTCTAGAGTGTCGCAGTGGATGGAAAACGATACGCTGATATGCTACCCTGAGCGACTGCCACTGGTTAAACTATTTGCAAGCATTCATCTCATCAACTTTTGGGTGTTTGAGTGTCAGTAGTACGCCTGTAAACTTGAGAATGGTGCTTCTTTCTATGCATACTACTGCCAATGTTTGTGAATTTCAAGAGTTTGTAAATTTGCACCCAATCACGGAGTAATTTTGTGGGTGCAGATTTACTACTTTTTTGTAAACTGGTTACTATATATATTTAGGATCCCAATCCAAAAAATTAGTAATTTAAAACCTCTTAGTAAAATGAGAATGATGAGAAAAACTGACACAGACATAGCAGACCCAACTCAGGAGCCCAGACCCAACTACCATACTAAGAATGCATTTGAAGGGTGTAACATACCAAACATCCCCACTGAAGCCATGCCTCTGCTCATCTCACCCCGCGCTGGTAGTTCTCTCTGCACACACTCTTCTTTGTTTGAAAATATCTTTATTGAGTTTTTGAATAATAACAGACCCCCCAACATAATCACACAAGACCCAATACCATTGCATCATTGTACTTGTGATATACATTATCAGACATCATGCTCAATCCATATGACATAGCTTACAACTGCTTTAATCCACACCAGTAATCAGGTGTTCAGCCTCAGCATAGTGGCCAGACTCAGACAGACTTCAATTAGTTGTCACTAGGTAATTGCAGCGGGCCTCTCTAGCTCCCAGTAATAAGGGGGGAGCCTGCAGCCGATGTGTGCTCTCCTTCCATGTCACCCTGTCTAAGATAAGTCACAAATGGTTCCCAAATATCCCTAGGCCTTGCAGTCGGGGCATCATGTCCTAGTACGTTGTTAACAGTTCCTGGCAGTGCAAAACATCTGCCGTCCAGGCCTGCGTCGTCGGATTCGGTTTCCTCCCCCAATGTATTGCCACCCTGCGTTTTGCTAATAAGTGTAACATGGCCGTCAACCATCTACATCCCTCTGAGACCTTCCCAACGAAGCCCAACAGACAGGTAATTGGATCCGGCAGGAGTGACTCCCCCGTGATAGCGCCTATCATATCGCATATTTTCTCCCAGTAAACCACTACCCTAGGGCAGGACCACGCTAAGTGTAAGAAAGTAGCCTCTGTTCCACCGCAGCGCAAGCAGCGCAGGTCAGCAGCCAGACCCATTTTGTGTAGTTGTACAGGTGTGCGATAGGTTCTGTGCAGGTAGTTAAAGTGTATTAGTCGTAGTCTGTAGTTGGGAGATAAAGTCTCCATTTGGGAACAACAGACGGACCATTGCGCCTCTGTAACTGTAGATCCCAGGTCCTTTTTCCCACTCCACCCAGGCCCCGGAGGAGTCGGTTGCTGTTTCATTTTGTGTCAGCAGATACAGTCGAGTAATAAGTTTGCGTGTGGAAGTGATTGTCCATACATACTCTAGCACTGCAAGCGTGGGCGGGGAGCTAGGGAATGCGTCCGAGATTTCCCAACAGTGTGCTCTATTTTGATAGTATAGCAATGTGTCCGAAAAAGTTGGTGTTCTCGCCCAGCGTTACCAGACTGGAACAGAACTCGCCCGCCGGGAATAAGTCTGCAAATCTCACAATATCACATAACTCAGTGCGCCGCGCAACACCTCCGCCCCGCAGTGGCGGAATTAAGGGGTTATCCCACACGTGCACCGCAGGTGCAAATAGTATGGTTTGGCCTGTCAGTTTGCGGATACCATCCCACGCCCAGTGTTGATCTCCTTATTAGGAACTTTATGACGTTGAATCACCGCAGTCGGAAGCGGCAGCGGCATCGCCTGGTCATGTTCTATTGCAACATGGGGCTGGAAGGGGGTGGGATGTACCCAGTAATGAAAGAATTGCACTTGGCCGCAAAGTGCATATAACTGCATATCCGGTGCCCCGAGGCCTCCACGATGTGGCGGCAGAGTCAACCGTTCGTAAGCCACCCTTGGTTGCTTACCTGCCCACACAAGCGTTATCAGGTTGGATCTCAACCTTTTGAAGAACTGGGCCATGAGAGGGATCGGAATATTCACAAATAGGTACAAGAACTTCGGTAATATGACCATTGGCTATTCAGCCCGCCAGCGACAACGGGAGTTTAACCCACAATTGAATTCGGGCCTGTAGCCAGTCCATTGCCTTACCGTAATTTGCTCTCCATACCTCCTCTGGGTCTCTACTAAGTCATATGCCCAGATATTTGACTGGTTCCACTGCCCATTGTAGAGGGTATTCAGTAACATACTGTTGAGTGGTGTTTGTCAGGGGAAATAATATTGATTTAGACCAGATAATCTGGATCCCAGAGTGCCCGCCATAGCGTATCACCTCACATATGACGGGTTCCAGATTAGTTATAGGATCTCAGACATAAAGGGCCACGTCGTCAGTGTACATGGATACTATTAGGCCCCTAGTCACGAAGCCAATGCCCCTCTCCGCATGATGCTGCTGCAGCCTGGCTGCAGCCTGGCTGCCAGCGCTTCCATGGCAATGGCAAATAAGAGAGGGGATAGTGAGCATCCCTGTCTCGTGCCCCGGGTAATATTTATTGGGTTTGAGACCCTGCCATTTGTTTGGATACGCGCCGTTGTGAGAGTGTATAAAAGGCGTACCTTCTGGATGTATTCAGAGCTTAGCCCCAATCGGCCAAGCAGTGGAAAGAGGAAAGACCATTCTAGCGTATCAAACGCTTTGGTGGCGTCCAATACGGCCGACACCGCCTTTATATCTGGGTGTAAGTGATGCATAACTGAAAAGATGGTGCGAAGATTGTGTGATGTGGCGCGGCCAGGAATAAAGCCTGACTGATCTGGGTGGACTATCAACGGCAGGAGGGGCAGTAGGTGATTCGCCAGCACCATCGCATATATCTTATTGTTGATATTAAATAATGATATGGGACGGTATGAGTAGCAAAATTCTGCTGGTTTGTCAGGTTTCAGGATCGTCACAATTACTGCCTCTCTAAGTGAGGGTGGCAGGTGCCCCACCTCCAGCGACTCATGATACATTTCTATAAGATGTGGAATGAGCAGAGGGGCATATTCTTTTTAGAAGGCTGGCATAAGGCCATCGAGCCCAGGTACCCTGTCATCTGGCAGGCTCGCGATCTCCTCCGGGTTGACCAGAGCCTCTAGGTAGTCCCTGTGCGCCTGGTCTAGCCACAATAACTGAATGGAGTCAAAGAGCTCCCGCAGCGCCTTCCACTACTCCTGTGTATAAGTGACTATAGAAAGCGTACATCACCTCAGGCAACTCTGCAGGGGAAGAAAGAAGCTGGGAATCTGGCCCTCGTAATTCAGCCACGTACGTCGATGCATGGGGTATGCCCAGCAGTCCAGCCAGCGTCTTCCCTGGGCGGTCCCCCTCCCCATATCTCCGCGCTTGGGCCTCTTTGCCAAGGTAGTTAGTTTCCCTATCAGCTTCGTCCCCATAAAGCGTAAGTTTCATTCTAATGTCGGCCGACGTGGCTGGGGCAGGGATGGCAAAATAGCCCCGCTCCAGATTTCGAATCTCCTGTTCCAGTCTGCTTAAGGTACCTCGCAGTGATCGCAGCACCCCCGATTGTTGCTCAATGTACTCGCCTCATATGACCACATTGGATACCTCCCACAATATGGAGGGCGACTCCACCATGCCAACATTGCATGCGAAGTAGTCTGTAATCACTGCACGGATGCCCTCCTTGAAGGCGGCATCGGGCAATGCATTCGGGGGGAGTCTCCAAGTAAAAGCGCAAGGGATGGTCTGCAGAATTTGAGCACCGGCGTATGATCAGAGAGCGTGTGCGGGAGGTGTTTGGTCTCAGTGGCCTCGGCAGTGCGTCTCTGGAGACAAGCCAGTACTCTAATCGGGACCACGAGCTGTGGTAGGAGGAGAAGCACGTTCCTTCACGTGTATGTGGGTGTGTATGTCGCCAGACATCCGTGAGTAGGCTGTCAGACATTATTGTGGTGAGTGTCCCAGCAGCCTGTGAACTCACTCGCCGCGTGCCGGACCTGTCTAGCGCCCTCTCTAGTGCAACATTGAAGTCACCTCCACAGAGCACCTTCCGCGGGCCATGATTTGCTGCTAGTCTCCAGACATTCAGGAAGAACTCTGTGTCGTCTACGTTTGGTCCATACACAGCAATCAGTGTCAGGGGCTGTTTGTATAGCGTACCTATTGCGATAATGTATCTACCCTCCTGTTCAATGTGAAGGTGTGTGGTGTGCCACAGCACATCTTTTTCAATCAAGAGGGATACACCAATACTGTAATTTGAGTACAGCGAGGAATGTGTCTCTCCCCATCATAGGGCGTTCAATCTAGTGGCGGTGCCAGCAGTCAAGTGAGACTGCTGAGACATATGTCTATGTTATGTCTGACCAGATAAGCATGTACCAGTCGGGATTTGCAGTTGTCATTCAGAACTCTTATATTCCAAGTGAGAAATCTAACACTAGCCATCATAATGCACTATCGTAATGTTATGTGACGTAGTGTCACGTGCCCGGGTCCCCAGTCCCCAGCACAGTGGACTATATTGACAAAAACGTTGGCTAAGCTGTCCACATTTAGTTCCCACGTTGAGTCTGAATATTATCCGGGATAGTTGGGCCTGTGTGTACATCCCTCCCCCCTAGTACACCCCTATAATCCACAACAATAAAAACATTGCAACCATCAAACACCCTCCCACCCACTCCAACCCCTCAATCAGGTTGAGACAGCATACCCACCCTCATCCCAATTTCCAAGGAACCCTATAACATAACAAGGTTGGATTATTCCGTGGGGCCATGGAACACCTGGTGTACGACCCTGTCTCGAGGACTAGGGTGTCCGAGCAGTCAGTGGAGGAATTGAGATATATCTCCTTACTACTGGCAGTTTGTGTTGCCCCTGCCTCTTCATTCATCAACACTCAGGGGTGTCCACCGCCACAGTTCGTCCTCTCATCCGCACCCTGGTGGTAGTCCCTGGAAGTGCGACCCCCACCACTTTCAGTCATTGTCGCTTGTGCGGACCTCTTCCGACGAGTGGGGGGATTTGGTTGGGGCTCACCAGTTCTTACTTAGTTGTTCTTACTTACTTGTTTGTGTTTTTCCGTCATGCGTGATTCTGAGCTTGGCGGGATAGAGCAGGACATATTTCACCAAAAGTTGTTGTAGGACTGCTTGGCAGGCAGGAATTCTCTTCTCGCCACCTGCACCACCAGTGTAAAGTCCGGGTAGAACAAAAGGGTGTTTCCCTGATGGCGCACCTCTCCACATTCTCTAGCACGGCTAAGAATAATGAACCAGTCACGATAATTCAAGAGCCGGGCTATTATGTGGCGACCAGGGGCTCTGGGTGGCGGTCGCGGCACTAGAGTTCTGTGTGCTCTCTCGACAATGAAGACTGCAGATAGGTCATCACCAAATAGCTCTCGCAGTAGGTTTTCGAGGTAATCCTCCATTCTGGTGATGGCTGTACTCTCCGGAATACCAGTAATACGAATGCTATTTCTATGACAGCGCGATTCCAAGTCCTCATATTTAGCCCTTATTATTTCAAGTGCTTTTTCCATTTTTAGGTCGAGCCTATAGCGGCAGCGCGCATGCACTGCTCGCTCTGCGAGGCATGCAGTAATGGAGCATGCAGTGGAAGCTCCGCCCACTCTCCGCCCATGTTTTTAATGGCTCATGTCATTGTTTTTCTTAAATGCTGCCTTCTGATTGATTATGAGGCTTGTTAGACCCTCCTTATTATGGCCATGTCGTCATTTGTATACTTCCAGGCTACTGGCCCCTTTACATCGAGTGTTGCACGGTATGTGTTATTTAGATTGTGAGCACTATTTTCTTTAATAAGGTTCTCTTACTGCCCGTGCCATCTCCCCCCTCCAGAAGTCTGTGCCTTATCGCGCCCCGCCTGCACTCCCGTTGTTCGTGCCTTCTCGCCCCCCTGCTGCCCGCACTCCCATTTGCAATGCAATAGGTCTCGCGTAAATGCGAGTCCTATTGCATTGCAAAGGCTTGTTTTAAGAAGAGCCCACTGCAGACCTCGGGAGCTGTCAGCTCAGCACCTAACCTCAGATTAATTGATGCGAAACTCGAAGGGGAACGCTTTTCATTGCTTTCAAACCGCTGCTTGTCTCTGACTGGAACAATAGCAATTTTCTCAGCGAGGCTGCAATTAACGTGGTATTTGTTGCTGCCGGAGAAGCTTCTCGCACGCAAGACCTCACAGGCAGGGGATAAAAAGTGGTGTCTGCTCTGCTGAGGACCGCACCCTGGACCGGCTGCGGTTTTCGACTGGGCGAAAGTCCAGGCTCAGGTCCGTGCCCCACTTATTGCGCAGCAGACCCTCCAGAGGATACGGGGGCCCTCTTTGTATCTAAATGCAGGATTGGCCAGGTGCTTTCAGTTTACCGGACTGCCCCACAACATTTCATGAGACAACGAGTGCTGCAACGGCCACTGACGGCTGGCTGTGGATTACAAAGTCAATGACAGAATTATCTCTTGTTCAGTCGCACAAAATCTGTATTTTATTGTGTAGCGTCTTGCGAATAGCCAGTCCACACGGGAACATTGCGTTATGGTTTGGAGGAAATGTGTGACCGCATGGCAGAGATTATAACTTTAGGACCAGCCCTCATCGAAACTTCAGTTCAACAGGTGCAAATGGTTCATACTGGACCCCGAAGGAAGCAGAATGGTGTTTGGACTTACAACGAGGCGTAGAGAAGACCGCTCGAAGTAGGGCTAGTCACTTGGCCCACCAAATATTAACCCCAATCAGGTTTACAGGGGATCCGCAATATGTATTTACCTTGATTTGACATACACTATATTTACGTGGATTTTGTTTGTGTTATCTTGGTCAGTCTAAAAGTCTTTGGTGCACATGCATCAAAATAGACAATAGTGATTCTTTAATTGCGATTTTTAAAGAATCGCAATTAAAGAATCACTATTGCCTATGCATGTAGGAATCACAAAAACAATTGCGATTCCTACACATTCCTTAATTTCGACTCGCAAATTGCGAGTCGCAATTATGGAATTGATTCCCATTTATTCCTATGGGCCTAGAGGCCCATAGGAATAAATGGGAATTGCATGCGCAATATGCGAGTACCCAATAGGTACTCGCAAATTGCGCATGCAATTTCAAGGGTGCAAGGGTGCCAAAAGGACACCCTGTTGCATCCCTGAAATTAAAATTTGACCACATGTTGCGCACACACATGCCCCAAGGGCATGTGTGTGTGTTACATTGTTCTTTCAAAAATGCACTTTAGTGCTTTTTTAAAAGAAATTGCAAATTACCATCAACTTTAGATTGACGGTAATTTGCGATTCATATTTGCAAAATCGCAATTTTGTTTTGTTTAATGCATTGCATTTAAAGAATCGCAATTTGCGATTCCTTAAATGCAATCGCAATTTAAGTAATCGCAAATTTTGCGATTCCTTAAATTGCGATATTTGCATTTGGGATGATGCATTCCAAATGCAAAAATACCGGTCGCAAAGGGGCAGATTTGCGACCGGTTTTTATGTTGATGCATGTGGCCCTTACTGAGTTATATTATTCAGTGTGTGGGAAAGCCCAACCCTATGTTCTAGTTACTTCCCGTTGCTCCCACCTTTGAACGGATTACTGGTGCCCAGGGAGGTATGTAGTTTTCAGCCACTATCGCTTTCATCTGTAGAGCCTCCCTTGTTTTGTTTCAAGCTGCACTTCAGAAAATTATTGTAAATGATCGCCTGTTGTTTTCATCTGGGAAAAGGTTCTGGGGCTACCCTTGACGCCTTTGCCTTACCAGGCATGCTGCAATCTCGAGAACAGCATTTCATTCTCTGTTTCTAGGCGCCGAATCAAGCAGGCACAGACTGCTTCCCGATAGCAGGCATTGCCATTCTGCTCGGAACGGAAGCGTCGTGATGTGAGTCAAGTGGTAGAGTTGGGCTTTACAAACCCCCTCTAGGCTCACTTTAACCTGTTCATATGCAGTACTCTTTAGTTGATGATAACTACCTCTCCACGCTATTCTAAGTAAAGAGTTGCAATACCACTGCTAGAATGTTCTCTGCCTATTAAATAAGTTTGAGTCATATTTTTCTTTCCTATGGTAAGCCCTCTAAGTTTAGATATAGGTTTTGCTTTTTTTTTTCCTCTAAAAAAAACTCTCAAATAATAGAGAGCCTTACTGTAAACATCAAAAGTATGACTCGAGGTGCACACTGCAAGGTGCAATCTATTTCTTTGGGAGGCACTGCATCATAGAAACTCCGAACCTCGCTATGCGACTAATACTAATACAGGTTAAATGTTAAAATATGCAGAACGTGAAATTATTATTCACTGATTATACATTATGCAAAAACAACAATTGATGGACAGAATGCAGAACAATGTCGTATATTCACCCCAGTACAGAGATCTGGGCCTAAATCCATCGTTTTTTTGCTCACCATGCCATTCCAGTTTGGACCCAGCCATATGCAAATCAGTCTTGACCCTGCACCCAATGGGAACAGTCCAGCCCGAACTGCCAGGCCAGGTCCTCCCTGGACTGGAAACAAGCATCCTAGGACCGGTTTCGGGCTTTCAGCCCTCATCAGCCAGGATAGCTTGACTCCAGTGGCATGGAGAGCACGGGACCCACGTCTGGGCATACCCGTCCCACTCGGGGTGACAAATGCAAAAACAACACTTGATGGACAGAATGCAGAACAATGTCGTACATTCACCCCAGTACAGAGATCTGGGCCTAAATCTATCGTTTTTTTGCTCACCATGCCATTCCAGTTTGGACCCAGCCGTATGAAAATCAGTCTTGACCCTGCACCCAATGGGAACAGTCCATTTCGAACTGCCAGGCCAGGTCCTCCCTGGACTGGAAACAAGCATCCTAGGACCGGTTTCGGGTATGCCCAGACGTGGATCCCGGGCTCACTGTGCCACTGGAATCAAGCTATCCTGGCTGAAGAGGGGTGAAACCCCGAAACCGGTCCTAGGATGCTTGTTTCCTGTCCAGGGAGGACCTGGCTTGGCAGTTTGGGCTGGACTGTTCCCATGAGGCACAGGGTTAAGACTGATTTGCATATGGCCAGGTCTAAACTGGGGTGGCATGGTAAGCAAAAGAATGATGGATTTAACCCAGATCTCTTAACTGGGGGTGAATGTTTTGATTTGTTCTGCATTCCGTCCATCAATTGTGTGTCTTTTGCTTCCTCGCCCTAAGTGCATCGGGTATGCCCAGACGTGGGTCACAGGCTCACTGTGCCACTGGAATCAAGCTATCCTGGCTGAAGAGAGGTGAAACCCCGAAACCGGTCCTAGGATGCTTGTTTCCGGTGCAGGGAGGACCTGGCTTGGCAGTTCGGGCTGGACTGTTCCCATGAGGCACAGGGTCAAGACTGATTTGCATATGGCCAGGTCTAAACTGGGGTGGCATGGTGAGCAAAAGAATGATGGAATTAACCCAGATCTCTTGACTGGGGGTGAATGTTTTGATTTGTTCTGCATTCCGTCCATCAATTGTGTGTCTTTTGCTTCTCGCCCTAAGTGCGCCGGGTATGCCCAGACGTGGTTCCCGGGCTCACTGTGCCACTGGAATCAAGCTATCCTGGCGGAAGAGAGGTGAAACCCCTGAAACAGGTCCTAGGATGCTTGTTTCCGGTCCAGGGAGGACCTGGCTTGGCAGTTTGGGCTGGACTGTTCCCATGAGGCACAGGGTCAAGACTGATTTGCATATGGTCAGGTCTAAACTGGGGTAGCATGGTGAGCAAAAGAATGATGGCTTTAACCCAGATCTCTTGACTGGGGGTGAATGTTTTGATTTGTTCTGCATTCCGTCCATCAATTGTGTGTCTTTTGCTGATTATACATTAGCCTGACCTAAAGATCAAAACTTCAAACCACAGTCCACTGCCATCTTGTTGATATTTTTACCTCATGGGTGTTTTCGTGAGCAATGCTTAGTGCGAAGAAGTAGGGTTTCATATGATGACGTCTAATCACAGAATCAACATATTCTTTGCTGTCATATGTACAGAAACTGGTATATTACAAGGTGTATGTCAGAATGACCTATGAAAACAGCCCTAGTACATGTTACAGATATTAACGGGCTTCCTCTCCAAAGAGTGTGTTTGTTGTGTCCACGTTCAGTTTAATGACTTATTTCAAAAGGCTTCATTACAAAGCCAGTGACAATTCGAACATTTGTGTGCATGCGGACTCTTCATGCCCACATTTATGCGTGGCAGTACAAGAGAAGTTTCCATTTTCATCTGGGCATAGTGCTAGAATTGAGACATCACTGGTTGTGGGTGTTGGTAAACTCAGTCACTCTTTGGAACTTATATCTGAAATGGAAACACTGTTGTGCTCAGTGGAATATGATAGATAACCCATGCTGATAGTGAAGTAACCCCCACAAGATTGGCCAATGGCCCCCTGGGTACTTTTGATACAAAGGGGTATGACATAAATACAGCCTCTCCATGCCATTTCTTAGAAAGAGCTTAAATGAGCCATAGCGCTGGATACCATTCCATTATCTTTCTGCTCATATATGAGCAGAAAAATGGTGTCCGGGGGAATGTAGTATGCATGTATGGATGTTTTATTGGTTTTGCGATGTGCAAACCTATATGTAAAGCTACTGAGCACTGTAATGTATGTTACAAGAGGTGCCAGTGGTCGTGATAGGGTGACTA
This sequence comes from Calotriton arnoldi, assembly GCA_963921515.1. Taxonomy (NCBI): domain Eukaryota; kingdom Metazoa; phylum Chordata; class Amphibia; order Caudata; family Salamandridae; genus Calotriton; species Calotriton arnoldi. Next base: position 1,360,495 of record CAWUFW010004584.1, on the reverse strand, counting down.
AAGGGGCAAGGGGCACTTGCTATGCCAAGGAGGGCATAAGATTGTTGGGATAATGAGTGCTGAAGACAGAAGAGTGGGATTTTGTGGTCCGGGGCGCAACAGAAAGTTAGGTAGTGAAGGGCTATGACGCAACAGATTGAGCCTCGAAGAGATACATTTTGCGATACTACTGGAAATGGAGAAAGGGACTGACTTGGTGGACATGAACTGGTAAGGGACTCATGATTGTGAACATGTAGTAGGAGAAGTCTTGGCACCTGGTATTTGTCGTTCAGCAGCTCCTCATTTCAAGCTTTGAGATGCTTCTGCTGTATGTTGTCCATGCTCTGCCTGAGTTTTTGATCTTGGTTGCGAGGCAGTGCAGGGTGTTGTATTCTATAGCCTTGTGAATTGAATGTGTTTTAAATGTGATACATGCCACAAGTTGGACCAAGGTAGTACTTTTGCGTGTCAGAGACCTCTGGTTGAATTTGTGTGGGCATTTGTTGAGGGGTAGTGCAGTATGAATGAGTCCTGCAGTGGAGTCAGGCAGGTCTCTGGGATTCTAACCAGCAAGGCATTGTCACCATTTTCACCAGACAGGACCAGTGCTTGTTCAGCTGCCCTGAAGTCAATTTCTGGACAGAAGGTCTCTCCCTGTGAAGCAAGCTCCCTTGGTAGAAAAGGGCAAATAATTTGTATGTGATGGGGATCTAGGAGGCCTTCTAAGAGTAGATCAACAAACTATAGCCTTTATTATCATAGAGTAAGATATGAAGGCAGCAACAAACTTAGAATATGTATTTATGACACTACAATGCCAACTAATTCAAAATATTTCAAGGTTTAACATTCAAGCTCTCGCTTCAGTCATAACTGAACTGGAATTAGAACAGTAATTGAACTGAATTTCCCAGTAAATGGGAAGTGAGAATCTGGTTGGGTTTTGTGAAATGTTTTAGAATGGGATCATTCAGAGTTCTCAAAAGGCTCCTATTCGCCATTCCGTAAAATTGGAATTGTAGCAGTCATTATATTAACTTGTACAACTGCACTACCATTACTATACTAGCCCAGTGACATGGGGGGGAAAAGGGGAGTTAGCTCCTGTTTGTTAGAGCTCACACAGCACTTTGATATAACCCAACGGAACACACAGCTGCGGCCCATGCAGGTAAGAGCGGTGGGGCCCGGTGGGGGGGGGTGGGGGAATTTCGACAGACTACATATTGCATGGGTGCATAGTTAGCTCCTGAGCAATGTAATGGTGCTTATTCCTCGTTTGTATGTGGTCATGAATCATTGCACATGAGGGAATGTCTTTGCACCTGTACCATTTTTCAGATGCAGGCACTCTGGTAAAAAGATGTGCACAGGATGCACCAACCAATGCCTATGCAAGAAGTGATGCACAGTTAGTGCACTGCACCAGCAATCAAATTGGGAGGGGACACACAGGGTCCTAAAGACACACCACTGGACACACATGGGGATACAATAAGGGATTGCACCTTGCATGTAATGGTCTCTGCCCCCCAATGGACAGCTGCGGGATCCCATCCACAAGCACTGACAATGTAGTGGCGGCTGTTCTGTCAGTGCCCCTGAAGAAGTACCATTCGTCTCAACTCCTGAGAGGGTCCTGAAAGCCCCATGATGGGTGCACTCTATTATTAACCCCATTCGGGAAGAGAGGTGGAGGTTTCAGGGTGTCCAGCAAGGGCACTGGAACTAACATGCAAAAAAATACAAAGGCACCGTTCCATGTTTAGCTGCTGCATCCTTTGTAGTGCATGTGCTAATTTCCTGTTTCTATTAATCGGGGGCACAGTCCCACTGTACTTTGGGTGCACCCAATGAAGGTGAGCAGTGTTGCCCCTGACTCAATTTTCTCGACTGGTAGTTCAGCCACCTGCTGATTTCATATTGGCGGGCCAGCCACAGCTCTATAAAGATCTTAACATTTAGATGAATACCCAAGGAACCTGATCCACGCTTCGAAGCCAGGCATCTCCAAGTAGCTCGTGAGCTATTGGTAGCTCTCCGGCTACCTTTAAGTAGCTTGCCTGTGTGCTCCCAGCCTACTAATTTAGAAGATTTTGCCTGATCGAGTTCATATATACTCACCAAGATTGAAAAGCGTTCATTCGAGACTAAAATGTGTGTATTTGAGGAACTCATAATTTCCAAAACATACCTAAAGCTGAAATTTGAGTGATCATTTATGGAGCGTTTGGGAGACTTATTACTAATATTGTTACCTTGGTGCCAGGGGTACTGCAGCTATGCCTGTTTTATATTCCCCTTGTAGAGGTTTCCAATGAACAGAGCCTTTTTAGGTCGAGCATCAGTGCGCATGCGCTGTCTGCAAGACCTATTGTAATTACTCTACACAGAGTATAATCCCGCCTTCTGCTTCCGTAGGTTCACTCCTCCGTCGCTTACATTTCCTGGCTCCTTACAGGTGGGCTCCCGATACTTCACTTCCGTTTTTTTGGTTGAGGAGCACCGACCAACTACAGTTTAAGTATGCTGTGGTTTTGTAGGTGTTCCTGCTGGGGTCTACTTGTTTAAAATTGGTACTTGTGCGCCACGCATTATGTTTTAGCATGGCGCCACTCTCATCTTTTTTTGCACACGTATAAAAGGCTCAGGTGCACCATGCTTCATATTTACCCCGGCGCCTACTTTTATGGGGAGTTTTTTATGCGCCGTCCAGAGAACCAGATCGGGCTGGTCTTCGCCAATCCTCGGCAGAACCAAAATGTGTTTTTTTTAGCAGATTTATGTAGCGCAGAGTAGACCTAGTTTTGTTTTGCCAGACGTGGCTCGCCCACCTCAATGTTTTATTGCAGCTCTTTGTCCCATAATTTAATTCAACGTTACGTTCTCCTTATTGAAAGGAACTTACTACTATCAGCCGTTCAGTACATCAATTTCAGGAAGGTGCTTGCGCACCTCCGGTGTACTAAATCAGAAAAATTACCACACATGCGTTCACAAGGGTGCATTGTCATGTTTAGTCCTGCCTTTTTGTTCAAGTGTATTGTGTTCGGACGTCTCTAACACCGATCTGTTCTCTGTCCTATCAGACACTGAAGGTTTTAGAAACCAAGACTTAAGCCTAACATAACACCGTAAATTGAATTTTTAAGTCAAAATTGTGTTCGCTTGTTGATCCGTGACACCTTTAACAACTGCCTCTGTTGTGTTACAAATATATATTATATAGGCAGCACTAACATAAACAAGCATTGGCATAGCCAATAGGTCTCGCCTTTGGGACCTTATAAGTATTTAGTTATGCAGCACAATATCCTTACTGCAACAACATTAACTGTTGCATGGCTAAAAACTTATAAGGTCCCAAAAACGAGACCTATTGGCTATGCCAATGCTTGTGTATGATGTAAGTCCATATGGAACCACTGCTTTTCTTTTCTTTCAGGATGGCATCTGCACCATCACTTTCGTAAGCCCCTCCCAACACTTTAATAATTGTGCCCTGCTCTGAAGTCAGTGTTGACCAGTTTCTTCAAAACATCAATATTCAGGCTATTTCAGTAACTGAGTGGCACAGCACGAATAACTGGGGGTAATTTGGATAGCCAAATACAGTGAAGGTGGATTTATGTGCACTCACCTTTAAGGTAATATCAGATGAAAGGGGCACAAAAACAGTAGGCACCGTTTTAAGGACACTGCCCAGGTATAAATGATATCATTCATAATACCAGAAATGCTCCATCATGTACAGCCTCTGTGAAACAACTGAAGTGGGTAGCTGGGCATCCTGTATAAGAAAACTGAAAAGAAACATTTCCAGATGCCCCAAGCCAAACACAACACGCATTAGCAAAGCACAAAACACAGCCTGGGATAAAAGGCAAGTAGAAATTCTGAATTAAGAAAATCAATAACAAACAAATGGACATGTTTCAGCTAGTTTGGAGAAGCAACTAATCAGGAAATTAATATGAATGAGAGGGAAAAAAATAAACACCTGTGCCAATTCTGATCCTGCTCACAGATACTGTTTTGCAATTTGGGTGTCTACCTTTATAGATACAAGGACACTGCCTTCCTGTGCACTTGTAAAATATATAGAAACATGATCCCCGATGGGGAACCACAGCGTTTAACAACATTTCAAAAACAATCCAAAGTAATAAATTTAAAAAAACTCAACTTTCACTGTTCAGCACAGAATAACTTAAAATGTGATGACCTGGCAATGGCATTCAGCCAAGGACACTCGCTGTACTCTCCCAATATTAACTCTGCAACAAATTGTACATGGCCACCCGCCATATTGCTACTCTCTATGCTGCTTCCTGCTCACTGTGTCGTGAGTTTTGTTTGCTGTTGTATCTCCTTCTCATCCTTTTGCTGCAGAGATTGTTTTCATTCACTCCCTTTGTGAAAAAGCAATGCACATATTTGGAGAGTTCGTCAGATAAGAAAAGTTGGAACGTTTTTAAAAACTAGATAACATAAAGTCAAAAACATGTGCCAGGAGCTCATAGATTAGCATAATTTCCATTTTGTTTCAATTAGAGTTTCATATGTGGCCTATATGTTCTAAAGTGGCAGAGGACCAGAAGCTTCTCTTTCAGAGTATATTCAAATTAAAACTAGGACTTCCCAAAAACCCATTGGCTTCTTTACAGTGAAGGAGCATGGCCCCACACTTAAGTGTCAAGTGTTTTTTCTCCACTACAAAAGTCTGTAACTCCATATGGTTTGGAAGTCTCCTGCTTTAATACCTAAAATAAATTTAAAAAACGGAATAGCTGCCGAAATATTAAGACATTGGATTTCATGACGCCCCCTCCGTAAAAAGAGATGCTGGAGTTCCCACTGGGCCGTTTGGGGCTCAAACTATTCAAGCCAAATATTTTATCATTCTGATATTTTATGTAATCTTTCTTCTTTGGTGGTATTTTGTGTAAATGCAGCTTTGAATGCCGAAAGATATTAAATAATCAATGCTACCCAGAAAACAAAGCAAAAAGTGGATAGTGGACAGGTACTGTGTACTGTGTCATGAAGTTGTGGCATTAATATTTGCAACCTTGGCATTTCCTCCTTGCAAATGTGCAGCTGCACTTGAAAGAATTCATGTCCTCGGCCTATGCTCTGTTATGAATTAGGTCTTACGAGAAATGTAGGCATGGTACGGTGGGAGGGGCCTGCTGATTTCCCTTCCTGGAAGTCCTGGACGTTCCAGCAGGTCATCACCCACGAACATGAAAGATTGTGGGTATCTATCACACTTACACATGTAGTTTCTGTAGTAATTTACCTTTTTGCATGCCCACCACAGATTGTTTGACTTTTTGACTCCAAGAGGGTCCAACTGACACAGAAGACTGGACTCTACAGGAGACATAGCTGGAGAGAGACCTGGTGCCTATGCGCTGCCCTGAGGAACTAGGGGCCGCAGGTCTGACCAGAAGGAGCTCTCTCAGCAGTTGGAGAAACGTGGACCATTTTCTACACCTCTGGAGGACTAAGAATGAGGTTTGAGGCTTGACCAGGAAGGCTGCAACCGAGGCAGGCAAGAAATATAGGTTTGTCCCACAGCAAACATTTTGCTGCCCTGAGAACTGGTTCAGCGAAGCCTCGAGATAATGTTTTCTGGCCTCATGGAGCCCTGTCTGGCTGCTGCTTCTGGCTTTGCCCTGCTGGAGAATTTTGACTTCCAAAAATGTGACTAGGTCCAAAAGTAATGCCCTTTTCTGGTGCAATATAAACAAACAACAATATCTCAACCGGTTTTATTGAAAAGACTGGTAATTAGGTATGCAGAAAGGAAGGCAGGGAGACTCATAATTTGTTTGAATGTGCCCAAGGCATCATATATTTGAGTGAAAACAAGAAATTTGCAGGACAAGTGAGAGAAGGAATGGTACGGAAAAATTGGGAACAGTTGTAGTAGCACTGTAAGCAATTAATACGTAAGTAACCCGAAAAACTTTGTGCACACAAGTGCTCGTGACACTCAAAGGTGGACAGCGCAGGAGACAAGTGAAATCAGTGACGGCGCAGAGTGAAAACGTGACAAGAAAATACAAAGGGACTTCTGGTTCACAGATAATTATTTACATGAATTTTTACAAATTTTAGGCTTTTTAGTGAACCATGGTAAAGGGCAGCGGATGTTGCGCTGGTATGTCGACGGCGTTTCAATCCTCGCGATTTAGGATCATCATCAGGACCAGGTTACTGAATGAAGGTGCTGTACAAGAAAGGGGACAGGCACGAAAATGTGTACCTTGTCGTGCACTTACCAGAGAAGGGAGAGGAGGTGATCGGATGGTACAAGAGGGTCCAAATGGAATCCCGTAGGAACTCGTGGGAAGAGTCCTAGTATGCAGGCGAGCCCTATGAGAAAAGGAGAACCCATTTAATGAGTAGAGACCGGGGCGCTGGGAAACAGCGTAAGGTGGGAAAACAATTATGGGCTTATCCGGTCAAGGTGTAATCCGGATGAGGCGGAGGCTGAAAAGACAACAGAAGGGCCAGGATTTGGAATTCAAAAGCCCGGGGATAAGGACAAGGCTGCCGAATGTGGTGGCAGAAAAGCAACTAGAGCGGGTGCGGACTTACCAGCAAGCTGAAGTGGTGACGGGGGCCTTGGAGGCAGGTGGAATACTAACGTGGCAACCTGGGTCGGAGCCCCGATCCACAGGAGACCGTCGGTGGGAGCAGCTTGCGAGGGACGGCAGGAGGGCCGAAAGAGAAGGACCGGTATTTAAGAAAATACGGGTCCGTGAACAAACCACGATGCAAAGGATATTGGCAGCAGAGACCAATTATCGCTGATCAGGACTTACCAATTGAAGTAAAGACCAGCGGGGGCCTGTGGCAAGGCAGAGTCCTTGATGGCTGTGCTGGGTCGGGTCCCCGATCTGCAGGAAGCCGTCACGGAGTGATCGGCTTGGGTTCAGTATGTGAACCTGTGGCAACATCGGGGAGTTCAAAAACGGCGCGTGATGACATCAGCGTGTCTAGGTCATGAGGGAGGGGGCGGGTAAACAGCTGGCCTGTGGCCGAGCCTGGCTAAGGTAGTAACCCGAGATGAGACGGAGAGGGAGGAGGAGGGTGGGATAAGGGACAGAAAGAGAAACTTCAAAAGCCATTAATTCAAGGACGTAGACTTAGGCATTGTACAGAACAATAATGTACATAAAAGTTGGTTGTCAAACAATGTAATTTAAAAGACTTCATTAAACATTTCAGGAACATAGTCGTGTTTTGGACAGTACAAAAATATAGGTGTGCAGGTGGACAAGGCATAACAAGACAAACAAGTGCGGCCGCGAAAGTGAAACAGTACTCCGGGTGGTGGAGGGGTGGGGGGAGTGCGATTCCCTTGCGGGAGCGAACGGCGCCAGGAGCGATAATTGCTACCATATGGCGCCAGCTGCTCGCTCCCGCAAGTGAATCGCCAAACGTGCACGCGTTGCCATTGAAGGCAATGGAACGCGTGCACGTTTTTGGCTGAAAAGCCTAATCGCTCGCAAAAGGTCTTTTTGCCTATGCAGCGCATGCGCGCTGCGTAGGCGAGACCTAAAAACGGAGTAGTACAGCAAACGTAAAGCGGTGTCAGCAGTGCAGTTTTAGGTCAGCGGGGCGCAGCAAATTACCCGCTGTACATGTGTGCGCTGCGGGCAGAGCCGGGGCTGCTGGGCACAGTGGGACTCTCCTTCCCCTGAGCAGCTCCCACCGGTACATTTTTATTTATTTTATTTTATTTAATGCAGTTTTATATAGCGCGGACTTTACCCAAAGGCGTCAGAGCGCTTTACATTAGAACCAAGACCGTTACATGAGGAAATTTACTTACTTACAAGTTACAAAATACAACAAGGAAGAAGAAAAAGTAAAATAAAACAGTAGATGGCAGTCACACAAAAGTCAAAAGGCACACTAGGATTCGGAACGTACAGGCATAGATTACATATTTACAACATTGTAAGAACTTCCTTGAGGGGCATGAAAAGGGATGCATTAATTCTGGAAGTGTCTTTAGAAGAGAAAGGATCTGAGGTCGGCTTTGAAAGTCCGGATAGAGGTGGTGGTATGGAGTAGTGGAGGAAGCGAGTTCCAGATTCTGACCGCACTGCCTGAGAAGGATTGAGCCATCGATCTTTCCTTTTTGAAGGTGGGGGGCTCAAGCAGGAGTTTTTCGGCATTACGAGAAGGTCTAGAGCCTCAAGAGATTTTAAGTTTATTTGCCAGGTATCGAGGGGAGGAAGTGTGCAGGACTTTGTGGGTGATGCAGGCAAGTTTGTAGATTGATCTTGCTTCAATGGGAAGTCATCGAAGAGAAAAAAGGATGGGTGTGATGTGGTCACTTCTTTTGGCCCCAAAGACAAAACGAGCCGCTGAGTGGAGTACGGATTTGAGAGGGGAAAGGTGAGATTTGGGGAGGCCAGTAAGCAGAGAGTTGCAATAGTCCAATCAAGAGAGGACCAGAGACTGGACCAAGGTTTTTAGGTCTTGTTCAGGAAGGAAACGTCGAATCCCCCAGAAAAGGCGCAGTTGGTAGCGTGCATTCTTTGCAATGGAATTGATGTGTGAGTGTAGATTGAGCTTTTTGTCGAGAACGACACCAAGGGATTTAGCGCTGTCAACAACGATAGGTTTGTTATTCAGTAAGTTCAGGTTATTCATCCAAGATTGAACAGGAGGAGGGGAGAGTGAGGTAGAGAGGAGGAGGAATTCAGTTTTGGAAGGATTCAGAATGAGTTGATGAGCTAACATCCAGTTTTGAATAGAGTAGAGAGTAGAGTTGAGGATTGAGATGTCGTGTGAGGAAGACATTTGGGTGTCATCGGCATAGAGGTGATAGAGTATCCCAGATTTTTTAAGAGATTGCCCAATGGTTCCAAGTAAAGATTGAAAAGAGTGGGTGCAAGTATAGTATACATGCTGGTATGGCAGCAGAGCCTCTAGGTAGAGCGGGGGGGGGTGGTCCTCAACCCCTGCAGAAATGGAAAATGATTTGAAAGTGAAGCTGATGGCAGAGCGCGAGCGGGTAGCAAGCTTAAAACTATTTCATGACTCTCTTTTACAAGTATCATATAGCCCTGGTAACATGTATGAGCTAGGGACATAATGTTTCAGGCAGAGGCTCTCTTGACCATATAAAATTACTAGGGCTGGTATACACAAGCATGTTCAGCAAGCAGATGACTAACCGTGCCCCAACCCTTCAAAGGCATTTGTAACTTTTACTGTTTTCTCCAGATGCTAGCAAGTCTTTGTTTAACAGTTGTGCTCTAGTGAGTGAGTTGGGGACCCAGCTTTTATAAATAGTGATCCCCACCTGACCTCATTGTGTGAAGATCACATTCCATGCCTGCAACTCACTTGCAGTAATAACCCATTAAAATGGAGTGCGGAGCCCCTGCACTATTATGTGCTGTTAAAACAATTGGCCCTCTGATGAAAAATGCAAACAGCTTTGTGTGAAAGCCGCAACTTATCCATAGACACTCCTGTACCCATGTTTCTGTCTCTCCTTGACCTACTTGCACTGTCAATAGTAATCTCCTTCCCTGCGGTTTAACTGCTAGACTTTGGGCGGAGTTTTCTTTAATTTCACTTTCACAAAGCAAACAAATACCTGATTAAATTCTACCCCTACAAGCACTTTATCTGTTCTTTGGCGCTGCATCTCCCTTTTCCTTTCCATCGCTAGCGTCAAGTCACAGCAGTCTGTGAACCCCGCAATAACCATTGTGTTCCTGCTTACATTTCACATGCTTTACTTCAACTTGCATTACCTACCAGTGTTTTTTTTTTTAGAAACGTAATACTTTTTTTTCTTTACAGGCAGCATAGTTACTCTTATCTCCTCTCTCTCATAACCTATTTCCTATTTATTCGTTCTCCAGCACCGTATGGGCATACTAATGGTAATAGCTCTATGCAAATATGATCACTCCACTACAAACCCCAAAAAAACACTAAAAGTAAAAAAACATTGTCATTTTGAACGCCAATAGCTCTAACTTTAACAAATGCGAGACCGATTGCATTGCAAATGCTTGCTAATAATTTCAGCCTGTCTTCCACTTGATGGCCTTCCAGGTCTGAGATTCACATCTCAGTTTGCGTGATGCGTTCATCGTGGGGGTCCACCTGCTACTTGACCTGAACCAGCCGGGCAGAAAGGAGGTCTAGTTTGTTGTCAATGGTTTTCAAGCTAGACTTCACAGCCCTAAGCAATGATCGGATGTCTTCATCTGGGAGCGTTGTGCCCGCAGCTTACACGCTGTGCCCCTCACCATCCTGAGAGGATTCTCCCAGTCGTGTGTGGCGCCGTCCATCAAAGGTAAGTTTGGGCTGCTTAGCATCAGGCTTGCCATGTCTAGTCTCCTGGATCTGCACCTGTAACGAGCGTCGTTTTGGTACCTGGCGCCAGCTATAATAATGCCAGATGGTTCAGGCTCCGTTTGCTAGCAGAACTGGCACCGGCGACCCACTGGGTGAGGGAGACCGCAGCCGCGGCGTTGACGTCAGTTTGTGATGCTATAGGGTGGGTAAGGGCCGTCCACCACACACTTTTCCACAAGGGTTCAGGGCAACAACCATTCACTGGGTATACTTGTCTGGCTTGTTGTGCAGGGGGGAGCAGGGCCAAGGGGAAGGTCTGGATCTCGACACCCCTTCGCGGCAGACAGCCTTTCAGCTGTGGCACCCGCTCCTGTCGTGGGGTGCGTCCAACTCGAGGCCCGTGGTGCACTAGGCCCCTACACTCCCTCTCCCACCGTCACGGTTCGCAGCAGTCGCGAAGCCCTCGATCTGCCGGTATCTGCCTCTACGCTGCCCTCCGCAGCTCCCAGGCATGTGGGCAGTCCGGTTCTGGGTCACAGTTGCTCAGCCCACAGGATTGTTGGCAGCCAGCAGGGAATCACCTAGATTAGATCGGGCAGTATCCCAGGCGCAGGTAGGGAAGTGGGGGTGCAAGGGAGGGGTCCACTCCGGTCATCTTGTTGGCCGCTAACCCACCGGGCCTGCTCCAGTTGTATCAGGAGCCTCCCTCGCCTCCACACCCAGCGCCCCGCGCACCCACCTGGGAATTGCTGTGGCTCTGATCCACTCCGGCAGCCCCGGTCATACAGCGTTGGCGGGAACAGCTCCCCCACCACCTCAGGCCCTTCACCGCGATTCGTGCTCTGGGCTGCCCGCAACTCCCAGCACTCCGAGCTGAATTCAGCCGTCATGCAGCGTAGTCGACTCCGTCAGTGCCAGCTCACGTCTACGACAGCTCCGGACTTCACCCGGCGGTCCCGTCTTACGGCGATACAGGTCTGCAATCCCTCCAGAGCAATTGTTTCAGGGAGGCCGCGTGGTAGGCCGCTATTCCAGGGGGCCGCCAGCCGCCACCCGTCGTGGATGAGAATGGAGAGAGGCTGCAGTTGCAGTTGTGTGTCTCAGCGTCACTGCGGACGGACTTTCCTACTTTTTCAGCATGGTTAGGGCCCCTCGATTTGTCAGATTATGTTGTATTTTGTAGCTTTGCCAGCAGAGCCCACTTAGTGTGGGGCCATCTTGCAGCCAGGCAAAGCCACATCCCCTCCCTGCACACACTCTACTTTGTCTTTGTTACAAGAAGCTTTGATGGAAGAGTTCCCAAAATGGTGTATGTGGGCAGGGGTTCATGTTTCAAGTCCTCCCCTTTTACAAGTCATTTGATCAAGTGACTGATGACCCAATGTAGTAAGCCTGATTCCCAAACAGATTAGGGTGTGTCAGCCAACTTAATATGGTGAGCCGAGTCAGAGCTGGGCCATGGGTTCGGTTTGGCTCTAGGAATCCATGAACAAGCCAAGAATTGAAAACGTTTGGCATGTATATTATGCAATAAACATAATGTAAAAATATGATACAATCTCTTTAAAATTCATAAACTGTATCACTTTAACATACAAAGCCGTTTCACCTTAGAACATCAGATCATCTCACCGCATAGATAGACATTTATTAAAAATGATAGTTTTTAGAAACATTCATGGCTTGCGCACCAATGAAAATGCCATTAGTGATCTAAGAGGCAAGTCAGTAATCTTATAATCCCTAAACATGACCTAAATTCTTACTATAGATGGAGCAACGTTAGAGTCTATTAATTTAAACATAAGAGGTGCTTATACAGCACACATACTGAACTCAAGTATTTAAAAGTGCACTTATATGTGATAATAAAGAAAAAGTAGGCTTCTGTGAAATGAAATTTTTACCTAGGATCGCACAATTTGGACAAACAGGGAAGCCGAAATTCCAGGTTAGGTGGTTTCACAATTTGAAATTCAGCCACCAGTTGTATATCTCTTTCTCTCTCTTCTGCCCGTTTACATCAAAGGTCACTGTTTTGTCTTTCATTCTTTGTTCACATTTAGAACCACCAACATGGCAGACCCGACTCAGGGTCCCAAGACACAACTACAAAGCTAAAAATGCATTTATTTGGTGGGTGTCACACCTCAAACACCCCCCCTGAAGCTACGCCTCTGGCTACAATAGCACAAACATCACTCCTCGTATATGATCCTGAATCATTCCTTCCCCACTATGTTGTACAGTGCTTCATAAAACTGAAAAAGGTATCTATCTTATGAACCAGCGGTCACAGTTATTCAATTTCATTTAATTGGGCTGCTTGTATCCCTGTTGGCATTGGTAATGTTGTTATGTTATGTCTATATGTACAGTGCACAACTCGCTGTGGAGGGTTTCCTAGTGCAAACGTTGGGAGAATAAATCTCCAGCACAAAAGTGCTGGCCAAACACATTCAATTCTAGGTGATGGTGGAGAAGAGCAGGTCTTTTCCTCCATAAAGTTTTAAAAACCGTAGCGAGAGGAAACCACAGATACATTTTGTTTTGCAGAAGAATACTCTGCAAAAAAAAAATTAGGGAGACAATTTTTTTGTACAAAGGTTTTGCAAGAAAGTTATCATGTAAAAAATTAGTTCATGGTAAACGTTTCGACAAGTGAAGTTGACTGAAGTTAGTCTTAGGCAATTGTGATTTACTCAGCAAACTACTTGAAATACTTTATTCACACAGTCAATAAAAACCATTCAAATCAGCTGCAAAAAAGGATTAAAAAGCAATGAACCATGATCCATAAAAAAAAAAGAGAGAAGGATTAGAAAAGTATTAAAATCATCATGGTGGGTTAGAAAAGGAAGTCCTGGCAAACACCAAAAGAAGTCAAAGTGCTGCAGTGCTAAGCTTCCGCTACAGAAGTTATGCGGTGGAAGGGTATACGCTGCCGAGTCCCAGTGAGACCTGGAGGTACACATTCCGAGGTCGACCCTTTGTTTTGTCACATGTGCCCAAAAGCATAGTATCTGGGATGCTTAATAAATGGTGGGTTGTTAAAGTCCAGTGCATTTGGCATATGTTGTGCTATTGATCCAATAAAAAGCAGGGGATGGAGGTCAATCGCGAGAGTGCGATTGTGTTCGTGCTCCTTTCTGGATTCCCACATATTTGGCAATTGGCTGTTTAATAGGAGAAATTTTGCAAAGCATGGCATGATTTGAGGAGTCGACCCCTTCAGGCAGAACAAGATTGCTTGGCGGCAAGACTGAAAATGAAAAGTACACTTTGGGTCTCTTTTTCATGTGTTTATTCTCACACACATTTGAAGAGTCTTTTGGTATACATGGTGAGAAACCTAATTGAGCAAAAAGCAAATGCAAACTGCTGAGACAATGAAATAGGAGTTCCCGTGACAACCTCATCCCTGCCCCCTCCACCTCTCTTCAAAGAGTTCATCTTTGTTTCCTCTGATGAACTGCTGCCTCCCCTGTCGTTTATGTAAGTGTATGTTCATAGAATGGTATACTGTGTCTGACTCCACCTATATTTGACTTCCATAAGGAAGCTCTTCACTGCTTGACAAGCCACACAGGAGAGTCAAGGAGAAGTGATGTCCCCCATTATCCCATCTGATACAAGGTTCCCTTCTTCTAGATTCCAAAGATAACCAAGGTCTCGCCTTTTGTACTGTTAGGTAGACTCTACAACTTCAAGATCTAGGAGAGAAAAAAAAAGTATTAGAGAGACTGCATTGTGAGAAAGACAGGGGCGGCTCCTCAAAATGGCCGAAGAGAGTCGCCCCACTGGTCAGTCAGTGAGCAGTCAAGCGAAAAATAAAATAACCACTGATTGAGCCGATGCCAGCAGTGTAGGGGGGGCGGGCTTGGCATAGCAGGGAGGAGTGGTAGGGGCATTGTAAGTGCGCATGTCTGTTTGGCCGGCAGTCTTAGGCAGGTCAAACAGACATGTGCACTTAGGTTTTTCCAACCCAGCTGTGTTGCACAGCCTGGTTGAAGAAACCTCACAAGCTCCTAGGCACTGTCTGAGCGGCAAACCACCCCGCTAAGACCAATCCTGGCACTGCTCTTATGCTAGGTATAGGATGAGAGCAGCGCCAGGACTGGGTGGTGAGCCTGTGCCCCAGTGCATTCTGGGAGGAGAGCCGTAGAAGAGAACCAAGGCGCCCGGGTACGTTTTTAAACATTATTATTCCTCCTAATCCCCCGTGCCTCCTTCCTCCCACATTAGTATTGTGGCAGCTGCCACTGGAGAAAGGCTGTCTGTTACAGAATGTGTGTGGATGTGAAAGATAATGGGTTAGAAGGCAAGTGTGCACAAGTCAATGTGCGAAGAGAAAAATGTATGTGATGTATGTGTGGCGCACTTGTTTGAGATAAAGTTTGTGTAAGATTTTATGTGTGTGCGTGTCAGAAAATATACAATATACATAAAAACAGAGTGCAGGGACATAGACAATCTAAGTGTGTTTTTATGTGTGTGTATACACAATGAAGTTTGGGTGGGTGAGAGACTTCGTGTGTGAGCGTGCCTGCATGTGATAGGGTGGTGAGAGTGAAGCTCTGTTACAGTATCTGTGCATGGCAGGGTTGAGAGTAGAGTGCATCTTCTCCTGTAACAAGAAATGATGTTCGATGAACCAGCACGCCGCATTAGTATTTAAATATCACTAAACTACGTTCCCACCCTCACGTGGAGCTTTGATCCCTAACGATGTGCATATGCAATATATATTTGAACCTCGACAGGTATTTAAGGAATAAAAAGCCAAAAAGGCTGATTAGAAGTACCATTAATGTCAGATGAGACGGAGACATGCAGCAATTAATGCAGCACTCCCTGCAGACCATCGTTCTGGCTGACTGGTTTATATGGACTCTCTACTTCCCCCTGCAGACCCTTGGAATAACTGACAGGCAAGACATTGTGCAAATTGACTCTGGAAAGTCCTTGTTATAGAGATTGAAAAAAGACATAATGCACCTTGTACAAGAGACTTGCAGCACTTATACGTATGACAACGTTGCCAAAATGCACTCTGAAATATAGCTGATTCAGCACGAAGAATTAATTTTATCCGTGTGCGTCCTTGCCAGTGCGCCGTGTCCAAAGGCGCCGACTGAACTATGCGACAAGTATGCCAGGGGGGAGGATCCCTCCAAGCTGGCGGGAGCACTTATCTGGAAAAAAGAATGTTTCTTGTAGCAGTTGAGCAAATTCATTCAATTAATACGCTTAATACGTTGCTGAAGCTTCTTTTTTTGAATGTATTCAATCAATTGAAGTCATTATACCAATGATTCCTTGGTAGCCATATAATGTTATGATGCAATCAGAAATTATTATACATCCCAATGCATTTCGGGTCAAGCGTGGCCCTTCATCAGGGGTTGCATCAATATTTTCTGAAAATGAAACAGGAGACCATTCAAAACAGTCCTAAGAGTTAATTCTGCCTAACAATAGATAGCAATATCCTCCTACACATGTGTAAATCGTGCAGCCTTGTGAACACCGTGGCACAATGAAAAGGTATCTAAAAAGAAGGCATGCTCGACATGACTAAGTTAGTTAGAAACGCGTAGAGCTCGATGAGCGTAAAGAGATGTAAAAATAAAAAAAGTGAAAAACAACGGTGCTCGTGTTCAGAAACCATGACTGTGGGGGCATGCTTAAAAATAGCAAAATCATATATACCGCATGTGGCTCAAGGACAAGTGCAACAAGTGAACACAAATGAAAACAAAAGTAATCATGCCTTACGACCGTAACTACAACGACGTGCCTAGTTAACCAAGCTTTTTACACTTACAAAGCCATGAATTGGCTCTAGCTGTGTGAACGCTAAAATATACACTTGTTGCTTCCGTAGCGTGAAGCATGCAGCATACACCGGTGTCGGGCGACACTCAAGTAAAGTGTCTGACTCTATCGCGTACGGTAACGACACTCCTGCAATCAAAAAGCTACAAGGTGCAGTGCTTACCGGGGTAGTTAGTAAAAACGTCCTGGCTACCTCGATGAAAACGGCACTGGCTCGGCATAAGGCTTAGAGTTAAATGGACGTCGCGTGTGAGCATCTTAAAGGGGAAGTGCTTAAATGACTAATCACGCGCGAAAGTGAATAAAGTTAGTTGAAACTCACAAACACAGTGTGACTGTGCCCCAAATCATAATCCACTTTGACAAACGGTGAATCGAAAATGCAAATAAGTGAAAAGAGTATCACCTATTAAATTAGGCTGTACACAATGACACATAAAACAAGAGATCAATTCAAAATAGACAGGCAGAATAAAAATTGGAAGCGTTAATTAATTGTGACCAAAGGCAAAATCAAATATAAACAAGAAACAAAATCAAAGACTCCAGTCACTATAGGAACTTAAGTGGCTATAGAAAACAATTCTACTCAAGCCTGTCATTCATCCCATGCGGATGCATGGCTTGTAGTTTTTTTGTCCAAAAAAATTCAGATCTTGCCAGCATCTTCTGAGGATCAGTGCCTTGCTTAGGTTTGAGTGCCTCTAGGATAGTGAAGCGTAATTGTGCAATATTGTGTCTCGCTTCTTTCCAATGGGTCAAGACTGTTGATTTCATGTTCTGATTCCTAATGCTGCTTTTATGTTCAGTGATACGCACTTTCACTTTGCGTTCTGTTTTGCCCACATAGATTTTGCCGCATGGGCATTTCAAAGCATAAATCACATTAGAAGTATCGCATGTGCTAGAATGCTGCAGCTTTATGTTGGTTCCTTCAGTCGGGTGAATAAACAAATTGACGGTTATCACATTGTTGCAATGCACGCAGTTCATGCATTTTTGCATGCCTTTATGAACTTTCTCAACAGTTTCTTGTTTTTTAGATAATAATTCTTTTAAATTGTTTGATCAATGATACGCAAATGTTGGACGTTGCGTAAATAAATGTCTAAAGTCTGGTTCAGTTTGAATGATAGACCAGTGCTTCATGATGATCGACTTCAGATGAGATTGGGTGGAATGTTTCAAGACGCAAATAATTGGATTGTTCTGTTTAGGTTCTGTTTGATGGAGCAATGACTCTTTGTCTAATGTTGAGACTCTCTGGATCGCATCATCTATGATGCCTTTCGGATATCTTCGTTGTTGGAATTTAGCGGCAAATTGATTGATGGTGACTTTAGCTTCCTCTGGATCAGATGTTATCCTTTTCAATCTGCTGAATTGGGAGTAAGGAAGATGCCACTTTAAAGAGTGTTGGTGAAAACTCCTAAAATGTAAAGAATTGTGTCTATCAGTCTCCTTGGTGAATATGTTGGTTTTAATGCCACCGGAGTCAATTTGAATAAGTACGTCGAGGAAAGCTATGCGATTTTTATCCATTTGGTGAGTGAATTTGTTGTGATTGTGCACTTGGTTGAGTTCTGCAATATTGTTCTCCAAACTGATCGAGTCGCCTTTCCAAATGACAAGAATGTCATCTATATATCACTTGAAAAGAACTAAATTATCTGTCCAATTGCGATTTTCAAGGATATGTTCATGTTCCAATTTAGCCATAAAGATATATTGGCGTACGATGGCGCTCCGGCAAAGCCCATCGAAGTTCCATTAGTACATTGCGCTTAAAAAATTCCTTTCCACTCAAAATAGCTGTGCAACAGTGCGAAGTGTAACAACTCAAGCAACAAAACTTTGCCTGCTCCAATGTCGCCTTGTTTCAATAAAGCCAATTCTGTAGCTTCTAAGCCTTCTTGATGAGGAATGGAGGTGTAGAGAGCGGTCACGTTTATGGTGCATAGCCACCAATTCTCAATGTCACTCGTGTCAAGAAGAGCAGACAACATATTCAACAATGATGTAGTATCTTTTAAATAGGTGTCCCATTGTTGCACTATGGGTTGTAGAAAACAATCTAAAAACCTTCCAATGGGTTCAGAGATTGATCCACATGCTAAGACGATGGGTCGAAAGGGTGGAGTTTGCATGTTCTTATGGATTTTAGGAAGCATGTACATTTGGGGTCGTCGTGGATGATCTGTGTACAAATACTTTTTAGTATTGGCATTAATCCAATCCATATCAAATGCTCTAGTTAATATTTGGTGGAGAATACATTGGTAAGCTTTTGTAGGATCCTGATCAAGCTTGGTATAAGTATTAGTATCATGTATATGAGCCAATACACTCCTTTCAAAGAATTCTGTATCCATTATAACCAACGCTCCCCCTTTAACTGCTTTCTGAAAAGTGAGTTGCTTGTTGTTGGCTAAGGAGGATAAAATGCTCCATTTTTGGGATGTAAATTAGAGCTTTTGGTTTCCCGGAAACCTATCTTGTTGATCTCTGATTTGACCAATCTTTCAAATGCATCTATGGACTTATGTGAAAGAGGTGCACAAAAGGAACTTTTCGCTTTAAATTCTCAAAATTCAAGTTCTTGTGAAGTGTCAGTAGAGGGTTCTATGGTAGTGAAAAAATATTTGAGTCTTAAAATTCTTACAAATTTGAAAAAAGCAATCTCTGTTTCAGCCGCGTTACTATGGTATGCTGACACAAATGAGGTGCCCTTGTTCAACACCGCGGTTTGGGCCGGTGTTAACTTGACTTTCGAAATGTTCACCACTAGGTTAATTTCGTTTTGCTTCGGAGAGTTCTTTTGTCCACCTCTGTGTCGAGTTCTTTGGCTCCTCCTGGTTTTTGTGAATCTTTGTCCGGTTGGTGGTTTGATGCTGGGCTGGTGGATAAAAAAGCAGCCTTCAAAGCTTGTTGACCTCCAGAACTAGTTGATGGTTGTGTGGATACATGTCAATTTTTACCTAATGGTGGTCTGTTCTGTGCCACATCTGTATCAGACACTACACTCTCTTGTGAAGAGCCCGCATTGGGCTGTTTTTGCCATTTGCGTTGATTATACACCTCATCCCATGAATAAACCTCGTCGAGTTTATAATCGATAGTGTCTCTGCGAAATTTCTTGATTTTTCTCTCATGTATTTCTTTCGCATATTTGTCAAGTTTTTGATTAAGGTCTTCAAGGAGATTTCCCCAATTTTCTGGAGTTTGTTTTGACAGTTCTCCTTTAATAGTTTGAATTTCTTCTTCTAAAGACTTCAAAATATTAGACAGTTCCTCAATAATTAACAAGATTAAATCTAAAGAGCATTTGTTTAAGATTAAGTACTATTTTTCCATGAAGGCTTTATTAGTTTTGCACAACATTGGTTTCAAAGCGATACGTAAACCTCTGGGAATTCTCTTGGCTTTGTGGTATTGGATGAGGGTTGTTGCATGGAGTCTTTGATTGATTTCTTTCCTACTTAAAAATCCTAATTGTCTGAGCAGTTGTGCTGTGGTGGAAACATGTGGACTGTACAGTCTGGCCTCCTAGATCAAGCTATAAATTTCTGTAGCTGCTTCTGTTGTAAATGCTAAAGTTTCAGCTTTATTGGTAGTTAATGATGCTATTTCTGTGAACAACATTGTGGGTGGTGCACAAATGGAAAACCTCCGGACTAAACAAAATAGATTGTGACAATGTTGCCAAAGTGCACTCTGAAATATAGCTGATTCAGCACGAAGAATCAATTTTATCCGTGTGCGTCCCTGCCAGTGCGCCGTGTCCAAAGGCGCCGACTGAACTATGCGACAAGTATGCTAGGAGGGAGGATCCCTCCAAGCTGGCGGGAGCACTTATCTGGAAACAAGAATGTTTCTTGTAGCAGTTGAGCAAATTCATTCAATAAATACGCTTAATACGTTGCTGAAGCTTTTTTTTTTGAATTTATTCAATTAATCGAAGTCATTATACCAATGATTCCTTGGTAGCCATATAATGTTATGATGCAATCAGAAATTATTATACATCTCAATGCATTTCGGGTCAAGCGTGGCCCTTCATCAGGGTTCGCATCAACATTTTCTGAAAATGAAACAGGAGACCATTCAAAACAGTCCTAAGAGTTAATTCTGCCTAACAATAGATAGCAACATCCTCCTAGGCATGTGTAAATCGTGCAGCCTTGTGAACACCGTGGCACACGTTGAAAAAAGCGTGTTGAAACGTGCCCGGTAAAAAGGAAATGAAAATGAAAAGGTATCTAAAAAGAAGGCATGCTCGACATGACTAAATTAGTTAGAAACGCGTAGAGCTCGAAGAGCGTAAAGAGATGTAAAAAAAAAACGTGAAAAACAACTCGCTTGTGCAGTGCTCGTGTTCAGAAACCATGACTGTGGGGTCATGCTTAAAAATAGCGAAATCATATATACCGCATGTGACTTAAGGACAAGTGCAACAAGTGAACAAAAATGAAAACAAAAGTAATCATGCCTTACAACCGTAACTACAATGACGTGCCAAGTTAACCATGCTTCTTACACTTACAAAGCCGTGAATTGGCTCTAGGTGCGTGAACGCTAAAATATACACTTGTTGCTTCCGTAGCGTGAAGCATGCAACATACACCGGTGTCGGGCGACACTCAAGTAAAGTGTCTGACTCTATCTTAGCGTGAAGCATGCAACATACACCAGTGTCGGGCGACACTCAAGTAAAGTGTCTGACTCTATCGCGTATGGTAACGACACTCCTGCAATCAAAAAGCTACAAGGTGCAGTGCTTACCAGGGTAGTTAGTAAAAACGTCCTGGCTACCTCGATGAAAACGGTACTGGCTCGGCGTAAGGCTTAGAGTTAAATGGACGTCGCGTGTGAGCGTCTTAAAGAGGAAATGCTTACATGACTAATCATGCGCGAAAGTGAATAAAGTTAGTTGAAACTCACAAATGAGGATGCAGGTACAAAATTCCTTAGGTGTCAATATACAGATTTTATCTTGCTATACAAAACTAGAAAAACAGTCAACGCAAGCAGATTGCCTTGACAGGCATCTTATCCTTCTGGTTCTTTGCATCTCATCAACTTATACACAGCAAATTACTTAGCTAATGGTGCTGTGAGACAAGTGAGTCCCTGACCATAATTAGCAGGTCATTGTTATACCTTACATGTGGACGTGGAGGGCCCACAATTCCCATATATGCACATTACCCTTGAATGCCCAGATGCCCAGAGTCACTTAATAGTTGGATCTTCCATGCACAAGTTGTCCGAATGTTTAAGACAGTAACATGTATGGGTGGTATTTGCTGCTCAACTACTCCGCCCACTGTGTGTATGACCTTGGGATTCCCTCTCCACCTTAGCTCTGTAGAAGAATTCATGAGAAGTTACAATGATGATGAAGTGGCTTGAGACCATCAATGTGTGTGTATCTGTCGCTTTCAGTGCAGTATCAATTAGTCAGTGCCTTCGTAAGGCTGCGGGAGGAATGATACACTTGCTGAATGCTGCACTGATAGAGAGAAGTGCCTCAGAGAAAACCCTGGGGACAGATTAAGCTTTTAGAAGTTGATGCCAGGATCTGACTAGAATTTGCCACAATGAGAATGGAATGTTTGTAAGCTGAGGAGCCCAATCCATGCTCCTGAAAGTTAGTTTTGATGAAACATGAACACACATTGCAGTGAACTTGGTGGGCAAAATATATAATAGATAATCCACTAAGGTGGTCAATAACGTAAAACAAACTCTGCAATTCATTCAGTACATGTTGAGCATATGGAATTGCAAATTGGGAGAAATTTCAAGTAGATGTTCTCGCTGGTGTGTCACCTCTGTAAACAAAAAGTCAAATTGATAACGTCAAACAATCTGTACCGTTAAGACACAAATATTTTTTATTTCATATGAGATTGATGATTCAAGGCGACTGGTAAATCTTGAACATGACGACTTTGTCCAGCAAATGAAGGGTCCCAGCATATGGGTTTTTCCACGTTTGTTGGAACAAAAAAGTTAGAGTGTCTGTCAACATGAGACTGCTCAGTAAGGATATCAATATGTAGGGCCACATCACCCTATGCGGGATGGCATCACACCTGTCACCAACAGGGATTATTTTTCCTTTAAACTGGACCTTAGTACTGTACATCACCAGCCTCACAGCACCACAGTTCCAAGTGTATAACAATGGTCTCCACCCGTCTGTGACTCGGATGAATAGGGAGCTGAGAAATATTTTAATTTCTTCAGAAGTAGAGGCAGTGGCGGCTCCCTTGCTAAGGCGGAGGAGCATCACCCCACTGCCATGAAGCAGCAAAAGAAAGGAAAAAATAAAATGATAATAACGTAATGTTATTATCATTTTATTTTGGCCTCCTGCTGCAGTAGCTGCTTGAAGGGGCGAGGCAGG
Source organism: Calotriton arnoldi (assembly GCA_963921515.1). Lineage (NCBI taxonomy): Eukaryota > Metazoa > Chordata > Amphibia > Caudata > Salamandridae > Calotriton > Calotriton arnoldi. The sequence continues at coordinate 1,337,916 of CAWUFW010004584.1, read as the reverse complement.
ACTGCAGAGCTGGGGCGGCGTGGTAGAACACTCCTAAGTGTGCAATGACTGTTTGGCTGGCCCTTTCGGGCCCACCAAAACAGTCATGTGCACTTTCCCTGTTCTCCATGCAGGCTGCATTACAGCCTGCGTGGAGAACATGCCCACCCCTCCAGCCTGTGGCTGAGCCCTGTGCCACGGCGCTCAGACCAATCACAACGCTGCATTGCAGCATTGTGATTGACTGCGGGGAGTGTGGGAGCCCTGGTGCTTCCTGTTTCTCCTAAGAATCCAGGAAGACGCAGGAGAGGCGGCAGTGGCCGGCCAGCCAGCCGGCCGGGAGGTGTTTTTTTTTTCAACCCGTTCCCCCGCCCCTTCCCCCCTACCGCCCCACTGCTGCTTCCAGGTAGCAGCCGCGACTGAGTAGAGGTATTTCATAGCACCATCACAGAATTGTGGTCTGTACTTCTGGGGGTGATCAGTGTGATGTCCTTTCAATATCTACAATGAAGAACCGCATCATATCTGTTGTCACAAAGGATGATTGACAAAGTACTAATACCACACAAAAGGAAATATGAGTGCATGAGGTAGATCTTTAAGGTCTATGGACCTAGGTTCAGAGGATCCTTAGAAAGGCAACTGCTTTGTGAAGTTTATCCTAAATGTATTGACTATCATAGAACCAATTAGTGACCAGCTAGATATCCTCAGCAGGTGGCGCTACATTCCTAGACACCTGAAGACATTCAAGACTAGCACGGATGATATACTCAGGAATGCAACCATAATCTACTTTGAGTTATATTGAAATACTGAAATAGTTGTAGACTCCCGTTCATCTTTGCTAAGGGCAGGCGTGATCCTGGAATATAAATAAATAGGCCATGACCCCATAGACTGGCAAGCTAGACATTCACTCCTGCTGAAATAAAGCAAACCAAAACCAAGAGGGAAGCCAAAGTCCTCATCCTTGGTTCCAACCCTTCAGCCTGGGACGACTCCTGGTGGCCAACATCACTGGGAACAGCCCCGCCACCCACCGACCACGTACGCAACCTAGGGGTCATCCTCGACCCCACCCTCTCCATGACTAAGCAGGTCAACGCCGTTTCCTCATCCTGCTTCAACATCCTCCGAATGCTCCGCAGGATCTTCAAGTGGATCCCCACCGAAACAAGAAAAACAGTCACCCAGGCCCTCGTCACCAGCAGGCTGGACTACGGAAACGCCCTCTACGCAGGAAAGACGGCTAAGCTCCTGAGACGGCTGCAACGCATCCAGAACGCCTCTGCACGTCTTATCCTCGACATCCCCCGACGCAGCCACATCACACCCCACCTGAGAGACCTACACTGGCTCCCTGTCAACAAGAGGATAACCTTCAAGCTCCTCACCCACGCACACAAAGCACTCCACAACTCCGGACCAGCCTACCTCAACAGACGACTCAGCTTCTACACCCCCACCCGCCAGCTCCGCTCGACCAGCCTCGCCTCGCCACAGTCCCCCGCATCCGGAAACGACCGCCGGCGGCAGATCCTTCTCCCACCTCGCCGCCAAGACCTGGAACACCCTCCCCACCAACCTCCGACAGACCCAAGACCTACTGGCCTTCAGAAGACTCCTCAAGACCTGGCTCTTCGATCAGTAGCAGCACCACCCCCCTCTTCCCCCGGCGCCTTGAGACCCTCACGGGTATGTAGTGCGCTTTATAAGTGACATGATTGATTGATTGATTGAAAGTCACGCAATGAGTTGTTAACAATTCCATCTGCAGATGGAATGGTGGTTTTTCAAGGTCATGTATAACCACTGACCATTCATCCACGAATTTCAGTGATCTGGGCCCGGCCCTTGGCTTGAGCATCAGCTTGTTACTGCAGTCCAAGGTCTATCATTTCGAAACTGCGTTTGTCCCCAGAGCTGATATTAAAGAGTATAACTAGTATAATAACTCTCAATGAAAACTTGACATCCAATGCTATTGAGATTTCGTGAGATCATGATGCGCCAATAAACATCTGATTCTAACAATGCTGAATGTGGAAACCAAGGAGCAGCACCTGCAGAAAATTGTAAATGCCAGTCAGGAAAATAATAAGCACTCACTGCATCATTAAACTGAGAAACCGGGAGGCTGTGAAGTTGCTACAGAGCATAATTAATATTTAACGTCAACTTTCAATGGCCATTGAAGATCTGCTACAGAGAGGTACACAAATCAGAATGCTCACATCTCTAACTCATTGAACTATACTACTTGCATGTGAAAGTCATTAAAGTCTTGTCAAAAGGAAAGTCAAAATCAGAGAGGAGGTCTCATTCCAGAAATTGACCAAATGATAGCACAAGAAATACCTAAATTAACTCTAAAGCAAGTTACTGGCCTTTATGAATAGTGTCACCCATCTAGTCTACTAAATGAAATCAATAGGCATAGCACTTTCTCAGTGTTTGGAACATACCAGATGGATAGTGTCTGTTTATTGTGTCTGATGACTAATAATGATTTCTGAAAGTACATTCCTTCTGGAGCCAGTCTTTTCTGTCCGCACTGTTTCTTTCTAGTCTTGCTGATGCCAAGCAGGGCAAGGTTGTATTTTTTCCTCTCTACTGCCATTTGGGCAATCTTGCCTGTCTCGTACATGGTCCTCGTGTTCTATGTTCTGATGGTGATGGTCTTGGTCGAAAGCAGGTAGATCGGGTTTGTGGCTTCCAGGGATCTCTGGCTTTCACTACAAGGTGTCATAGCTCTCTATGAAGGAGATTCCTCTCTCCCCAAGGCCGGGATGTCTTTTGGTCTTTGGTTGATGTTTCTGTAGCTAGGACTTTTTACATGGTGAAGTAGCTAGCCCCATGCATAACCCTCCTCCTTTCGCAGCTGTGCTTGTGACCAGCCATGGCAGATCACCATACTGATTAGGGGCCTCAATGCCAAGATTAGAAGTGACAAAACTGGGTACAAAGAAGTCACGGGCAACTATGGCCTTGGTGACATTAATGAGAATGGTGAAAGGCTCACAAATCTCTGTGCCCTGAACAGTCTAGTGATAGGCAGTAGTGTGTTACCACACAAATAAATACACAAGGCAACGTGGGTGGCACCAGACCATTCAACAGAGAATCAGATTGACTGTGTCTGCATTTCCAAACAAGCTCTGGAGGTCCCTGCAGGATGTAAGAGTGATGAGAAGAGTGGACGTGGCATAGCCAGGCTAAAGCTAAAGTTGAAGAAAGCATGGATAAAACCGACAAACCAATGCCAGCGATATAACACCACCCCCCTCAAACATGCACAGAAATTGAATGAATACTCAGTCACCCCCAGTAAAAAGTTACAAGTCCTGCAAGAACTAGAAGACAACGGAGACCCAGAAGAATGTCAGTGGGAGAAAATCAGAAAAACAATTACATCAACCTGCCTGGAGGTACTGGGTCCGGAGAAACACCAGCATGAAGAATGGACCTCCATTGAGACTCTCTGCAAAACCCAAGAGAGAAAGGAAAAGGAAGCTGCAATCAACACCAGTTGAACAAGAGCAGGAAAAGCAAAAGTTCAAGGTGAATACACCAAAACCACAAGGAAGCACACAGAAGCTTAAGAGCAGGCAAGCGAAGGTTAGTTGATGGCTTTCCCGAAGAAGCCCAGGAAGCAGCTACCCATAGAAACTTGAAAGAACACAACAACATAACAAGGAAACTCTCTAGAAGATACAGCGATTCAGAAAGACATGTTAAAAACAAAGCTTGAGCAGTCAATGGAATGGAACTTCCTCTTCTAGGTCTATTTCATCAATTATGAGAAGGCATTCGATAGTGTGAACAGAAAGACCCTTTGAAAACTCCTCCGCCACTATGGTGTGCCAGATAAACTCGAAAGAATCATCATAAACTCTTACGAAGGAATGACCTGCAAGATAAGCCGTGGAGGGCAACTCACAGAAGCCTTCAAAGTGAGGACTGGAGTCCGCCAGGGTTGTTTGCTCTCACCTTTTCTCTTCCTCATAGACTAGATCATGAAGACATCCACAGTAAGGAGAAGTAATGCGATCCAATGGACACTTCGAAAGCAGCTCGATGACCTGGACTTTGCAGATGACCTGGACCTACTCTCCCATACCCATCAGCAGGTGCAAGAAAAGACTGAAAATGTGGCGGCCACATCAGCACAACTTGGCCTCAACATCCACAGGGGAAAAATCAAGATCCTGAAGGCTAACACGTCCAGCACAACTGCAATAACTCTTGTAGGCAATGCACTGGAAGAGACTGAGGCCTTCACGTACCTGGGCAGTGTCAAAGACAAGCAGGGCAGCACAGATGCCGACGTCAAGTTAAGAATCGATAAAGCAAGGACTGCCTTCATTCAGTCTGGGCTAGGACAGGCACAGATGTCTAAAGCCTTCCACCTAATAAAACTTATTATAGTAGACTAAGACTGGGGGAAATCTTCATTCAGCTAGTGTAATCTTGTGTAATTTCCAGAGTTTACAAAATTCCCCAAATTATGTAATTATGCCACATTGTGTAATTTCACATCAGTTCGGGTGAAAATCCAATTGCAGGAGCACAAGCACAATAAAAACAAACAGAACACAAGGGGCTTTTTGATGCAGCACTTTTGGTTTTTCAGCTTTTTAGTGCTAATTGCATGCGAGCATTCAAAATGAATGCAAGGATACATTCTGCACTAAAATATACCTCTAAATACTAGATTTGTATTTTACACAATTTTGTGTGATTTCATGCAATTTTTTTTAGAAATCTCACAAAATTAAGCAGAAGGAAACCATGTGAATTTTGTTCACTTGTAGGGTATATATGCAGTCCTTCACAGCCCCAAAGGTAGGCACAGGCAAGCAGAACTAAAACTTGAGAGTTTTAGAGGCACACACCTGCATAGCTTTTAACTCAAACTCTCAGACATATAGAACTCCAAAATTGCACACCTGCAGATACTAGGAATTATAGGAATGAAAATCTGCAGACAATCTGAGTTTCATTGGCACAATCAAGAAGAACCAAAACTTCATAGTAATAGAGGCACAAACCTAAAGAGCTTTTCACAAATACCATTAGCTGTAGAGTGTCCCAGAGATCAGAATCAGAGAAGTATAGGACTGCATATGGTCACAGCGTCAGAGTTCAATCAGAGGCCTAAAGGATTTCTGAAGCGCATTCCTGCAGACCTCAGCATTTTCAGAACATCAGAGGCATTTCTTGAGGCACACATCAGCATACATTCAAGGTCACTCACGAATCCTGAGACACACAGACCTCAAGAGCCCCTGAACTACAAATCTGAAGAAGTGCTAGACACGAAAACCTTAGGCTTCGATGCACCAGACACTCTCTAGGAGGCAATCTTTAAGAAAGCAGTTGCCAATAAATGCTCAGAGTAATAGTGTTCGCCCTCAGGACACTGGAAGCTGTCTTCTGAAGTCTCATATAGGGACTTTAGCTATCTTTATATGGCTCTGATATCTCTTACTATCTTCCAGGAGATGACTTTGGATCTAGAAAGCTATTGTTCCAAAAATCATTCCTCTGCAATTTACTTACCTCACTTTAGCATGACAATCTTGCAGACTGTGGTCCGGGGCAGCAATCTTCAAAGAAGCTTTGAAAAAATGAGGTGCATTACAAGGACTTTTTTTTTTTACTTTGTATTGATTTTAAAACTTTCAGTGAGAAAGCACCACAATGACTGTTGTACCAATGCAGAATATCAGAATACATTACACAACAAGAAGAAGGCAGAAAAGACATCACATTAAATCCCACAACTACATTACCAACCACACGACATTAGGGCCGGAACAAATCCTCCTGCTTGTACATTGATATTGCCCACTCCACAAAGTCTTATAACCCCGCCATCCACCCCTGGCCTCTGTGCAGGGCTCTAGCCATATCCCTCTGTACTCCATCCAGTCCTTCTAGATCTTAAAGTGTTTCTGGGGCCAGCATCATGACAAGTAGATCGGACGTTCCATTCCCATACAATGATCCTTGGCCTAGGTGTCTACGTGACAGGCCTCCGTCATATTCCAGGACCTGGCAATATCCCTCTTTGCGTCATCGAGTCCCAGCCAAAGAAGTGCTCTCTGATGACGATTTCCCCCCAGATTGTCCGTGATATGCAGAAGGATAAGTTTAGGGTCTCGAGGGATATTCAAACCTATCCCCCTCTCAAAGCAGACCCACCACACCACCCCAGAAATTGGCCACTCCTGGCACAAGGACTTTATTAACCTAACAAAACATATAATAGGAAAAGGTTTAGGGGGTGGTGGATGGTCCATCATCATACCAGTTTAGCGGAGGCTATGGACCTGACTTCCCTGGTGGAGGACCACCTCCCACATTTGGAGATCCCAGCTTGGCTGCTGTGGCAGATCCGTTGATCTTTTGCTCATGCGCCAACTCCACAAAGATTTTTGCTTTACAATAACAAACTACCAAAGTGGTGGTTTGTTATTGAAAAATAAAAAATCAATCGGCATGATATGCTGGAGCTTTTACCCAGTGTGTGGGCATTATTTCTGCTGTTCCCTGTTTGGTGACACCATTGTTTAATGGCGGCCATTAACAGGAAAAATATACATCGGAAAGACCATCCTAAAATGGCCTGAGCGAAGTTTCCATTACAACAGCGTAATGTTGCATAATTTTGAGGATATCAAGTTATGGTTGATATGCGAAATTCCTGAAAACGAAGTTAAACTAAGGGGCATATTCACAAGGACTTATCGCCGAGTTATTGGCACTTTAGCGCATCAAAAGTGGAGATAGATTTATCGCCCCATTCACAAGCGGGTGCAAACTGCAGACATCGCCAGTATTCCCGCGATAACTGCCGCAAAAGTTATCTCCACGGGTGACACCACCAACTAACCCTAATGAGATGCAGAGTAGGCGTTCCCATGCAAAAACACACGAAAACACCACTACACCACTTTCACAACGAACTGCCAGATCTGCGATGTGAACCAAAAACAGGCGATAAGCCGCGGTAGCAGCAGGCATTTAACACCTGCCTTTTGCTGGTGTTAAGCAGGACAACTACCTGCAGTATGAAAGGGAGCCCAGCCCAGAGCCACATCTGAACACCCACAGATGCCATGGAGCCAATGATCATGCAGCTGGGAGACCCATGAGGGCCACAACACCCACCGCCACCACACCCAGGCCCGCCACCACCCCCAAGACCCGCCCACCCCTCCCCCGGACCACCACAGAGGCAGCGTAGTCAAAGACAGCGGACCCACCGTAAAAGCACCAGCCGCACAGACCTAACGCCAGAGGAGGTCATTGCCCACTACAGGCTCAAAAGGACAAACATCCTCCGCATCCTGACCCACATCGCCCACAGACTGACGGTACCAACACAGCGGACAATCAACATCGCTCCGCAGACAAAGCTGCTGGCTGTGCTGCACATGTTGGCCTCTGGTACCTTCCAACCTACAACTGCCAGAGTCGGAGGAGTCTCACAGCCAGCCCTATCCAAGTTCATCACACCTGTCCTGGATGCCATCATCAGCCTGGTACCCCAGCACCTCCACTTCACCCACACTGCGCAGGAGCATCTGGAGACCAAGCAAGGCTTCTACGCCATAGCTGGATTCCCTCACGTGTTGGGGGCAATCAACTGCACACATGTACTCCTCGTGCCCCCTGCCGACACGGCACACAACTACCGCAACAGAAAGCACATGCATTCCATCAATGTGCAGGCAATAGGGGACCACCGGGGACTCCTCAATAATGTTGTGGCCAACTACCCAGGCAGTGTGCATGATTCATACATCTTCCGACAGTCCATCATCAACCAGCGCTTCCAGGATGGCACCTATGGAAATGCATTGCTCGTTGGTAAGTACTGAATCAACACAACACACACCTCCACTCCACAGTCATGCAACTCACGACACTGGCAATGGGCACGCAGCAAAACTACATGCAACATGCCACACAATATGCCAACTGGCCAGACACGACAACACAACTCCATTGGGAACCTGGGCTTGCCATGCACACAACCCAGCCACGGCATGGCACCACAGCCACACAATAGCAGAATGTGAGGAGAGGCTTGGAGCAGGCATGTGCGAGCGCGGCAAGTGACTAATGAATGAGAACCTACCCTCTGCCAAGTGTGGCGTGGATGTGCCGGACATACTTTAGTGTGCAAACCACGGAAATGGCCATGTGGACATTAACTACTGGTGCATGGAGTGTAGTGGCCAGTGGACGCTACCATGTCACCACAGGCTGTGGGGCAGAACGCAGAAATGTCGCTCATTACGTCCCCCCCTGTAGGCACGGGCGGAGTGGGTTGGCCCTGCGTACGCTAGGCCTGTGTAGGGGTGTGAATAAAAACCCCGTCGCACTGGGCGTGGTTCTCTTTCGGAATGGCCAATGTGTCTGCCAGAGCGGCGTCTCTCAGCCCGCCATGAGGCCGACGCCGTGAGCGGCGGGGCCTGCGACCCTGTGCGCCTGCTGCACCCCAGGCCGCTGGTCCCCAGACCCGTCTTGCCTGCCCCAGCGCACCAAGGAGGCTCCACTCACCTGCCGACACTGGCGTGTGTCAAAGAGGGCCCACCACGTGCAGGTGCAAGCCCCAGTCCCGTGACCTTTGCAGCCTCCACAGACCATCGCTGGCCTCCACGACGCTGGCCCACAGTACTCCTTTTTCATTTACATACCCTACCGGCGTACTCTTCGGCCCAGTTGTTGGCACATGTTGTACTGAGTCGTGAGTTTTGAATGGCAGTGACCAAAAGTCTGTGGCAGCGTCCACATCACTATACTCCCTCCGATCAGTGAAGCCAAAGTCTGCATCGCAAGCACACGACACGTGGTGCCACTAACCCTGTTCAACGCAAGCCGGCGACACGTGGTGCCACTAACCCTGTTCAACGCAAGCCGGCGACACGTGGTGCCACCAACCCTGTTCAACGCAAGCCGGCGACATGTGGTGCCACTAACCCTGTTCAACGCAAGCCGGTGACACGTGGTGCCACCCACCCTGTTCAACGCAGGCCGGCGACACGTGGTGCCACCAACCCTGTTCAACGCAAGCCGGCGACACGTGGTGCCACCAACCCTGTTCCACGCAAGCCGGTGACACGTGGTGCCACTAACCCTGTTCAACGCAAGCCGGCAACACGTGGTGCCACCAACCCTGTTCAACGCAAGCCGGCGACACTTGGATGAGGGCTCAGGCCTACACTGCGGTCCAGTAGGTCCCACATGTGGAACTGTGTCCTGAGTTTAGAATGGCAGTGACCAAATGCAAGTTGCAGCGTTTATATCACTGAACTCCATTCGATCAGTGTCCCAAACTCTGCATCGCAAGCACACGACACATGTCTGTGGGCCCGTGTTGACCGCTGCCCCCGGCCTACACTGCGGTCCAGTAGGTCCCACATCCAGCACTTAGTCATGATTCATGAATGGCAGAGTCCATACCAGTGAACACACGGAGAGGAGTAAGAGGAAGATGCGGTTCAGTCCGGATGAAAGCCGGATCCTCGTCACGGAAGTGACCGAACACTAGCAACAACTGACCTGGTGCCACTAACCCTGTTCACCGCAAGTCCGCGTCCCGTGGTGCCACTGAACCTGAACTACGCAGGCCGGTGGGACCATCCAACGCAAGCCGGCGACACTTGGATGAGGGCTCAGGCCTACACTGCGGTCCAGTGGGTCCCACACGTGGAACTGTGTCTTGGGTAATTTATGGAGGAGTTCACACCATTGGACACGCCTCATCGCAGGCGGCATCCCCTATCAGCACCGGTGCCACTAACTCTATGCGCAATGAGTCATGGGCACTCTCTGGTTGAACTTTGGTGGCGTCTGAGTCCATGGCCGGGGGGTTGTCTGCATCATCATCTGGCTGGGACGGACTTGGTGTTAGACATGTGTCTGTTCCATTCATCTCCACCATAGTGACTGTTTCTGCGTGGTTCTGCCCTCTGCATCATGCCCTGGGGGTACACCTTCCTCTGTCCACCGAGACACTCCGCGACAACCCCCTTTGACATCTACGAGAACCTGCTCTCCTCTCGTGACCCTGCCCCAGTGCACCGCAAGTCAGCGGCCCGTGGCGGTAGGCCCGTGCAGGACGCTGTGCATCCGGGTCCACTACCTCTGTGCAGCTCAAGTCATGGAGCCTTTATGGTTGAATGGTTGTGTCCTTTACGATGTACACTGTTGTCGTTTTTTGACTGCACCAGGCACTCCATGACTGCTGGTGTACACACACCCCACACACATCCAACACAGGTGTCACTCGACATGTAAGCCTGCTAATAAAAGTGGCCGGGCGCACATGCCCGTAGCCATTCACACCATCTAAGCAAGTGTGTCCGTGTGGTCATTATGTCAGCATGATGGGCCCGAGCCCTGCAACATCACAGTGTGCTGTCTTCAGCGGACGATACCATGTCACCTCAGCAGTGGCTAAGACCTTGGACATGTAGCTTCGTCCGCCCCCCCCCTGCATGCACAAGCGGCGTGTGCTGGTCCGGCATACGTCAGGTCAGCGCCGGGGTGTGCTGATTCGGCAGGGGGATCAGGGCATGGCTCTGGTCTGGCCTTGAGCAGGAAGTGCGGTAAGCGTGTCTCTGTGTTGGAGTGTTGTCACCACCAGGGCCACAGTAGTCGATGTTGCAATGTAGCATGCACCCGGAGGGCGGGCCCGCACGTACGGGGAAATGTAGGAGCGCAAGACCGCTCGGGGTCTTGGCTCATACATGCCAAGTGTTGTGTGTATCAGTCCTGCGGCTGCATGAGTCAGATGCCTAGCCTCAATCGCAGCACGATCACAGCCAGCCATGGACTGTACACCTGTGTCCGCCCCGTCCAGACTATTGGCCTACACTCACGTGGCCGCACACCCTCAACGGCCAGCATCACAGTGTTGTTGGCATGCCGCTGGACATGCGCAGACAGGCATGACAATGGTGTTCCGTAGGAGTGCACGTGATGCAACAGTGCAGCGCACACAAGTGTGAGGGCTCGTGGGAGGGAGGAGCAGCTGTGAGGCAACGTAACACAGTGAGGCCGCTCATGTGCCACGTGCTCGGCATATCATCCATGATTCCCTGGGTCGCAGACATCCCACCCCACCCACGACAGGCCTCTGCACATCTCCTGTATGCAAGCAGATGGTAAACTGACTGTAGGGATGAAAGGTCCTTTGTCGGACTATCAGGCGGAAGCACATCTGCAGCTCCGAGCTGGGACTTGCATGTGCCCAGCACCCCCTGACAGATACGATAGCATTTGCTGACGACTCCCACACTATGCACTGCCCGACGTGAGACCAACGTGTACACATCCCACACACAGAAGTCCTTGGTCGTAGTTAGCGTGCGTGAAATGGCCTTCACATGTACTCCCACCCCATCCCAGGCCTGCACCCGTTGCACACAGACACTGCTCATTGATCCGAGCTGTGGCATTTCATCCACAGGACTGGCGCGGGTCAGCACAGTGCTGCTTCAAGCAGAGCCACTGACGCAATGGCAGACCATCCCGGACACATGCACAACCCCAGTCACGTGGACCGGTACCGAGCACGTCTGCTGCATGTACTGGGGGCACTGCCATTGGCAGTGCTGTGGATCAGTTACCGGCTAAGCTTCCGCCTTGCCAACGTCACCTGCGTTCAGCCTGTGTTGCATTGTCGCTCGTGCATATTCGAGTGGACCATGGAGGTCTGCCTCTCCAACGTAACGGTAGCTGAACTGGATTTCGACGTGTGTGTGCCCCCTGTTGGCCCAGGCCCAGGAGTGTCACCGTGATGCCCATTTATGGCATGCCTGGATGATTGGCATGCATGCTGGCAACTGGACCTGGGAGATTGCACGACTCATCGTGTGCAGTGACCACATTAAGCCGCTCCCCTATTGGGCTTTAGTGCCAATTGGGGCCAGGGGTTGGAGTCAGCACATCTGTCCGGGACAGCTGATGGGTTACGTCGCTGACATGTTTGATGTAGTCGACAACGAGCTCATATTGGAAATGTTGGCCTACGCTGCTGCACTCGCGTTCATGGACGAGTGACAACGTACCTGCAGCCACAACTGAATGTGACCCATTGCACGTGTCCCGACGCATGGTTGCATGTTGGGGATCTGGTCACATGTCCCAAGACGACAGTGGACATGGCTGCATTGGCCTGGACTCCGGATACATGCGCGGACAACCAACGCGGGTTGGCACTCACTTGTGTGGGTGATGGACTCCCCCGGGATGGACATGGGCGCTTTCCAACGTTCCTCATTCAGACATGCTGCTGCATTGGTCTGCATGTTGTGGCACTTCTCTTGGCCGTACTGACACGCAATTGTTGATGAAGTTTCCGCACCTTCACTTGTCTCCAACTGTGATGAGTTTTGATTTGTATGCCAATGTGTGTGTCACGGCCTATCTGGGTCCCTGCTATACATGCATTGCTACCCCATCAGGGCTGTGGGTTTGTACTTGTGCATTATCATGTCCCTGTTTCGTGCTTTGCTAGATGCGTATGGCCATTTACCGGCCACAAGCGGGTGCACTTGTGTCCTGTGTTCGGTTGTGCAAATGTTGGTGTTTGTACCACATTGTGTTCGATGTTGGGGTGCTCTGCTTCCTATGTGTGTGTGCTGCATTATGTGTGAGATGGCCCTTCAGCTCTGATTTGGCTCACCCTTCTCCCTTTCAGGCGGTGTGGTTTTCACTTCTGTGCTTGTTCAGTGGTGTGATATTGCCGACTTCTGTGACTTGTGCTCTTGATTGGTGTTGTTACTCTTGGGCATGGTTTGTCTGCAGTTGTGCTGTGCTTAATTGTGCATGTGTGCCATTGTGCCCATCTCCCCCCGTCCCCCAGTCCCTGGTCGTTCCTCTCCCTGTTGCTGTTGTGTCTGTTGATTTTGAGCAGTTTCCGGTCCCCGACTCCTGCCACCATCTCCAGACTGATGTGGTGGACACCATTTCCTCCATGTCATCCAGCTCCTGGTGTGGCGCTGGACTCCCACCTCCGGTGTGCATTGCTGCCTTCTGGTTGTTGGCGTGTTTCTGCTTTTTTTTGCGTTTTGCATCATTCCAGCTGTTCTGGTTGTCTTCCATTGTCCTCCTCCGCACGGCGGCTGCATTCACCTTGTCCACGATGGACTGCCATGTACAATGTTTTGTTGCCAATGGTGCTTGTGGGGTTGTGTACTAGCTCCGACTGCCTCCATTGTGCTTTGCTGTTGTTTTCTGTTTGGTTTGTCTTTCTTTTTCCTGCTTTTGTTGTGCTTATTCCCGCCTGCCGTGTGTGTGTCGAGGGCCTGGCGCTGCTTATCGCTGCTTTCCTCATTGCACTTTTTTTGCGTTGGGGTTTGTGTTTTTATCTCCGTCGTGGTGGTTGTATCGCGGACATTGGCCGCGTTTTCGGGAAACTGTCACATGGTACCGCCATGTTCTGAATTCCACGTTAACACGGGGTTATTTTCCCACGATAGACTGCGATGTGTAAAGTTGAGTTAACCTTTTTTGGAGATGTTTAGCGCACGTTCTTGTGAATATACCCCTAAGTTGCTTAATTGAGCTGTGTTGGAATAGGGGAACAATGCGAATGACCAGCACACGAATGGCTTTTTTTTGTCGCAGTTGTGTTTTTTAGGGCTATGTTTTTTAGGACAAAATGGGTCACTGCGTCCAAAATGAACGCAAGGACACATTTTGCACTAAATGATACAGTTAAGTGTTGGTTTTACATTTCTTTTAATGTTGTGTAATTTCGCGTAATATTTGCTGCACTCCACAAATTAAGCAAAATATACTACATAATTTTCTCACACCCCGATAGCCTAAATAGGCTGGTCATTCTAAGGCACATTGATCGATTGCGCACTGTCGCAGACAGATGTCATTCAAAGCATTCCGATGGCGGAGCCAGTCAGGTTTCACTGATATACCCTGGTGCTTTGCGCACGTTTAAACAGGGCAGGCGAACTGCATCTTTGGTAGATGGAGCATCTGCCAATTTTGGGTGATTGCTGCACTGGCATCCCTATATTCTTAATGCACTATAGAGACCTTCCAGTGCTTGAGAGGCAGTCACACAATTGAGAGGCACAGACTTACCGAGCGTCTATCATAAAAGTAAACATTCAGAGGTGTTGCTTGAGTTCTCTGTCTTTTTAGTGTGTTGACTGTACTAGCCCCAAGGTGCCCGCTGCGAGCGATAGATAGATAGATAGATAGATAGATAGATAGATAGATAGATAGATAGATAGATGATAGATAGATAGATAGATAGATAGATAGATAGATAGATAGATAGATAGATAGATAGATAGATAGATAGATAGATAGATAGCATCGGAGGCTATATGGGTAGGCGACATCACACACGTGTACCTGCATAATATCAAAGGCACACACCTGCAGAAAGGCCTCGACTGGTTTAAAAATAAGCCTTGGCAGGAAACAGAAAAGTGGCGCACTTTCATAAACTGAATTTACTTTGGTAATGTTTAGGGGTAGCATGCTTTGATAGATTTGTGAGGTTTGTTTTTGTGCCTTCCCTGCTACATGCCTATGTCCCTGGCACTGTAACCCCAGCAGCTGTTCTGCTGCTCTTTTTAAGTACATTACAGTAGTAATGCACCAACCATTAAGGAGCCAGTCCTGATTGACTCATAACAGCAGTCTACAATAACATTCTCCATGCTGGGCCAGCTCTTCTGGAATTTCCTTTTTGTCAGATGGGCCATTCGGAGCCTTCCTTAAGACTTTCAGAGCCCTGGAGTAACGGACCTTCCGAGGCACACAGCCTTATATCCTCAGACGCACAACCACCAGAGGCACACACCCTCACATTCTCAGACGCACAACCAGCAGAGGCACACAGATTCATATCCTCAGACGCACAACCACCAGAGGCACACAGTCTCACATTCTCAAACGCACAGCCACCAGAGGCACACAGCTTCACATTCTCAGACGCACAACCACCAGCGGCACACAGCCTTATATCCTCAGACGCATAACACCAGATGCACACAGCCTCAGATCCTTAGACGCACAACCAGCAGAGGCACACAGCCTCACATTCTCAGACGCACAACCACCAGAGGCACACAGCCTCACATCCTCAGACGCACAACCACCAGCGGCACCCAGCCTCACATCCTCAGACGCACAACCACCAGAGGCACACACCCTCACATTCTCAGACGCACAACCACCAGAGGCACACAGACTCACATCCTCAGACGCACAACCACCAGCGGCACACAGCCTCACATCCTCAGACGCACAACCACCAGAGGCACACACCCTCACATTCTCAGACGCACAACCACCACAGTCTTTGCTCACTGATAAAAATGGACATGCAATGGCACTAAAACTCACCGGGGATCCTGGCTCGAGCCACCCAGTGCCACACATCCCCACCGCTGCAGCCTCGCGGGCCAGGCAACAGATATTATGCAAATAATTCCCGAGCACCAAAGGGCTGCAAAGATCAGATGCACATATGCTCGACAGAACTTCAGAAGGCGAAATGTGCAAATGCTCAGAATTGGGCGGATGGCACCAGATGCCTAAACAAACACGCAGGTTGAGTAAATGTCTGCTGCTGGCAAAGCAGCACTTCACAGCTGGGCACCTGCCACAAAGACCTTCCCTGTGCCACCAGTGGCTTCATTATCCAGCATTTTCTCAGGCAGCTGAACACGTATAGGCGTAACATATATAGATGCATATATGGTAATTACTTAGATTGCTGCCTTTTTATATCGCAGATCGGAATTTCACTAGAGCGAGTGATGTGTTAATCAGATCGCGGGCTGTAATTGCATTCCGGGAACCCTGCCAAAAGTAGCGACTTTTTGTTCCCCGTGCACCTGTCCACAAGGACGGTCTGTTGTCAAATTCTCTCCAACAAAAGCGTAATATTTGTAGGAAACCGTACAAAGGCAGAACATGCATCTGAAATAAAAAAAAAATGCCATAAGGGAAAACTCAAAATCGCCTAACAAGTATAAAAATAAATGTAGCTTTCTTCATGTGGAGGTGACCTCTCCACCTGTTGGAGCGGCCAGCTGCAGCAGAGCTGGTGGGTCGAAGGTTTGGGGGATGCTTTAAGAACATGGTCGGGCGTGACAAGGGTGCAGTGGGCCCTACTGAAAGGAAGGATAATGGCCCAACAAATACTCATGGTGGATACCGTTAGACATCCATAACTGGGGCCCAATGGCCCTATCAAAGGCACGGGCCCTGGTACCACTGCACCTGATGCACCAATGATCACCACACCACTGAGCACGATGGGCTGCTAGGAACGAACCACTCTCCATGAAGTGCGGAGCCGGGTCCAACATTTTTGCCTTTGGTGATTTACGTTTCCAGTCTGCCCAGCCTTGCGTTGCAGAATGGAGACAGGCGACTGCAGCAAGGCTTCTGTTGGGGGTGCTAAGGTGAGTTAATTATCACGTGTTGACACTTTCACATATAGGAGAGCTGCTGTCATGTGATTTTCTTTCGTTGGTCACTCTGGTCCCCAAAGAGCAGAGAGTTTGGTTTGGGTGTTGTCGCGACAGATTATTTATGACTTGCTATCACGACCCCATGTTTTAGCTATACTCTTCTTCTTTTTTTGCTGTATTTTTTCACCTATAATGATCTTTGTTTATATATTAGTTTCTCACTCTTTGAATGCCTGGAACATTTATATTGTGATTGTCACTTCACTTTAGTCTGTTGGTTCCTTCCATTTAATTGGTTACATTTCGTTTTGGCCTAGTTGTATTCTGTTGTGCATTGAGCCAGCTATTTTTTACTTCATTTCTATTTGTAATTTACAGTTCTCTTGCTCAATTGTGGAGGAGCCCTGCTGTTTTGATTGGCATATGTCAGCTCAGTGCTTACACCTTGTGATGACACTCCATTGCCACCAGCCGAAGTAGATGCAGTACCCTGATAATGTGTCTAGGTGGTGCACACGTCTTCTACTTCGTCCCATGGGCTGGTTCTCTGAGCTCAGTGACAACAACCTCAGTTGCACAGACAGCCCACATTTGCAAGCTCAAGGATGTTGTGATTGCAAAGCCAGGGCCGGCTTTAGTGCTGGTGACGCTCGATGCAACAATGTTTGTTGCTGCCCCCTAATAACCACCTCGACCACGGATTCCCTCACTACCACCCTTTAAGAGTGCCCCTCAAATCTCCATAACCACTCTCTCTCAGATTCATTTAATTAGTTATATAGCACCACTCATACCAGTGTAGCGCATCAAAGCACTTTATGTCACACACACATTACACAGAGACAATCAATCATACGTGTGTAAATCAGTGTATAGGAAATGTTACATAAGACAGAGGACTGCCAGGTGTAGGAGTCACATGTCATCCATACTGCCAGGCAGGACCGTTTAAGAGTGCTTGATCTGGAGAAGCACATACTCAGAATTTAAAAAGTAACACCATGGTTGGGAGTTCACTTTAATATTAAGAATTGATTTCTACCCAAATGAACTCTTTTTGCAACATTAGGATAATGAAAGACTGGGGAAAAAATCATAACGCTCTAATCTATACTTTCAAGTTTGCATGCAGCTCTTTGATGACAGCTAATAGCTCACTGTTCTATATTAGGATATTAACTTATAAACTGCAAGTAACAAAAGGATCTCTCAGACAAAAGCAGTAACCCGCTGAACTTTTTACATTATATGCACTCTGTGATCTGCATGCTAAAGTTTTTTGCAGTGAGCATATTAACCATCTGTGCTACCTTACTACCACTAGACAAAACTCCAGTCTCTCTCCAGGAAGAACATTAATCACCAGTTATTTTTATTGTTGCCTAAAAATTGTTAGAGGCCAGGAACGCAGCAGCAGGTGCTTTTCAAACCATAATATGCTTGCAAAAAAAGGCACCCCCACCCAAAGTCAGCACCCGGTGCCGTGGCACCAGTTGCACCGCCCTAGGGCCGGCCCTGGCAAAAGCAAAGTGTTTATAAGCTCCGCACCAAGCCTTAGGCAGCATGCAGCGGCTTTGCCATATCAGCTGTCGTACTAAATCTATTGACCAATATGTGCCACTGAAGCTGGGGATGCTTCACTATTGTGACACCACATCAGTTCTTGGACATTACAATATCCTTCAAATGGTGGCACATCACCCTCCAAGTACAAAGCATGACATATGCCTCAACTCATCCTTGTTGAGCCTATGTAAAGAACGGCGCTCAGACTCCCTCAGTATACCTGCAACTCAAGAATGTGATTAATGAGGGCAGTCACAAAGGGCAGGGTATGGGGAACTTTTGCAAAGCTTTCTGAGATGGGGCGTCATCTCGCCCCCACCGGTCGCACTGCTAGATTTGCGCCACTTGGCGTTACTATCTTGTAACTGATGAACTTTTGCAAAGCCCCATACTCCTGATGCAAATTGCCTTTATAAATCAAGTATGTAATTATTTATTAATGATGAGAGAGCTACCATGGATATCCCATTATATGGTGCCAGATACTGTAGCAACCATGCTTTTTGTTTGCGGGAACACTTTTTTTTATACTCAGAATTAGGTTCTCTTGTCACCTGGCATTAAAGGAGAAGGGGAGCCCTCATTTAGGTTTTGACCCAGACCCAAATACATTTCTTACAGCCCAGCTTTTAATGTTCTCTATCCAAGCTCCTCATTCTGCCTTTATCCAACATTCTAAGGGGCATATTCTCAAGGACTTATCGCCCAGTTATCGGCACATTAGCGCAGCAAAAGTGGCGAAAGAATTATCGCCCCATTCCCAAGCTGGTGCAAACTGACCACACTGCCAGTTTTCCAGCGATAGCTGCCGCAAAAAACATTGCCACGGATGAGAGAGACAACTAACGATATTGATATGCAGAGTAGGCGTTCCCGTGCAAAAACACACGAAAACACCACTTCGCGACATTCACAACGACCAGCCAGATCTGCGATGCGATCCAAAAACAGGCGATAAGGCGCCTTAGCAGCAGGGATTTAACACCTGCCTTTTACTGGTGTTAAGCAGGACGACAAATTGCAGTAGAAAGGGAGCCCAGCCCAGAGCCACATCTGAAGACCAACAGATGCCATGGAGACAATGATTGTGCAGCCTGGAGACCCAAGAGGGCCACAACACCCACCGCAACCACCCCCAGGCCTCCCCCGGACTACCACAGAGGCAGCGCAGAACAGGACAGCGGACGTTCCCAAAACCCACCAGCCTCAGAGACTCAACGCCAGAGGAAGTCATTGCCCACTACAGGCACAAAAGGACAACCATCCTCCGCATCCTGACCCACATTGCCCACAGGGTGACGGTACAAACACGGCGGACAACCACCATCCCTCCGCAGACGAAGCTGCTAGCGGTGCTGCACCTGTTGGCCCCTGGTACCTCCCAAACAACAACTGCCAGAGTCGGAGGAGTCTCATGGCCAGCCCTATCATACGTCTTCACCCATGTCATGGATGCATGCCCACAAAGCAACGGCGGGCCCCTGTCACCGCACCACACGACAGTTCCAATTCGTTGTGTTCCTGCGAAACCAACCCCAACGCCAGCCATTGCCAGACGCCACTGTGCCCCAGATCCAAAACTGTAGTAACGGAAATGGGGTGCGCACGGTCATGAAGTCCAGTAGTCAACAGTAGTGTAAAAACAGTCCTTTATTACAAATACAACAATAAACAATACGAAAAGCACAGCCAACGCCCAACAGGGAACTTCATCAGGGCAACGTGTGGATTCAAGTAACTGCATATGCTGCGGGAACTCCCCAATACCATTCCATACTCCGAAAGTCAGTATCCAGAAACCTGTTGGACAAATGGTGACAATGGTCAAGCGTCCGTATAGTCACAAACCTAATCTTGTACAGTGTATATCACTTGGACAAACCGGAATGCTCACAGGAAAGACAAATCCTGCACAAAAAGACCGTAACAGAAGTACGTGTGGTCGTAACCTTCGTAGGAAAGAAAAGGAAGGTTACGGTCACACTAACTTCTGTTACGGTCTCATGATGCAGGATTACTCATACCTGTAAGCATCACGGTTTGCATCAGCTTGATACCCCTGCACCTTCACTCCCCCCACCCAGCCACGCGGGCGCCGCCGTGACCGGTGGTGCCTATGCGATCCTGTGCGCCTGCTGCACCCCAGCCCTGGTCCCCAGACCAGTCCGCCAACCAGCGATGAGTGCCCGACCCTGCGCACCCAGGCCTCAATGCTCACCTGTTGCCACCGGCGTGTCTCCAAGAGGGCCCACCACGTGCCGGTGCAACCTCCTCAGCCGATCGCTGGATTCCGCGCCACAGGCCCCCAGCGCACCCTGGAACACCGCGCCGCCGAGTCATGTCTGTGCAGCCTGCTGCCCTTGGCGTACACTGCGGCCAGCTGGGATCACAATTCAAATCGAATCTTGATTGGCAGGACATCGTATCGAGGCCTACGCATCATCGCAGGCTGCACACCCGCTCAGCTCTGGTGCCACTAACTCAGTGCACCGCAAGTCATCGCCACGTGGCGGTAGGCCCGTGCCGGCCTAAGTGCCTCGGATGCCACCAACTCTGTGCACCTCAAGTCATCGCCACGTGGCGGTAGGCCCGTGCCGGCCTAAGTGCCTCGGATGCCACCAACTCTGTGCACCTCAAGTCATCGCCACGTGGCGGTAGGCCCGTGCCGGCCTAAGTGCCTCGGATGCCACCAACTCTGTGCACCTCAAGTCACCGTCCCGTGGCGGTAGGCCCGTGCCGGCCTAAGTGCCTCGGATGCCACCAACTCTGTGCACCTCAAGTCACCGTCCCGTGGCGGTAGGCCCGTGCCGGCCTAAGTACCTCGGATGCCACCAACTCTGTGCACCTCAAGTCACCGTCCCGTGGCGGCAGGCCCGTGCGGCCTAAGTGCCTCGGATACCACCAAGTCTGTGCACCTCAAGTCATGGGCCCTTTGTGATTGAGTCTCGTCGTGCGGACGCCATCATGTCACCTCCGGCAGTGGGGAATGTGATGTGGTAGGGCACTAGGCCCTCATGCATAAATAATGACCACATGGACACACTCATCTCAATAGTGGAAATGGCCTCGGGCACGTGCGCCCGGCCCCTTTTATTGGCAGGGTCACCTGTCCTGTGACGCATGTGCTGGATGGGTGTGGTGTGGGTGTGAACCAGCCCTCAGGGAGTGGCTGTGGCATGCTGACAACTAGACCTGTGATAAGCAGATCACTACAGGGAAGACACCTTGGACATGTAGCGTTGTCGTCGTCCCCGTAAGCTTAAGCGGAGTGGGCTGGCCTGGCGTATGCCAGTCCAGCGTAGGGGTGTGAACGATGAACCCGGCGCTCTGGGCGTGGTTCCGTTCTGGGCTGGACAAGAAGGTGACTAATGCGTGTGTCTCTGATGTGGTGTCGGGCGCCACCCGGTCCGCAATCGGTAATGTTGCACCCTGTGACTCAAGTCCCACAACATGTGCAACATGGACGTAAGGGGGAATCACTGACCCGACATTCATCCATGCTTCCGTACTTGAATGATCATAGGCATGACACATCTGTGTGAATTTGATTGTTTAATGCACATACAGTGGAGTGTTGGAGCTGGAGCAGTACAGGGCCATGCAAACCCCACTTTACATTGTTGGCCCGTGGAGGGCCAGCCAGAGTCCTTCAGGGAAGGACAAGTACATCGGAAGAGGAAGAGTTCAGTCCGCAGTCTGATAGCTGTGTCATTGGTGACCAAACAGAATATGGCAGTCCATGTCGAGGTCCACGGTGAGTGTCGCATAGTGCATCGGGGGACAGTGGAAGGTGATGATGCAGAGGGCAGGACCAAGCAGAAACAGGCCATATGGCGGAGAAGAATGCTACCGCTTCCTTACTACCAGTAAGGCAGATTCATCCGCATCTTCGTCCTCTGATGTCTCATGTGCCTCACAAATCGAAGCAGCGTCGAGACTGGAAACTCTTTTATGTACACTGCCAAGACTGCACAGAGGAGGACAGCCCACTGGTAAGAGCAGTAGGGCAGAAGAAGAGTGGATTAAGGATTGTGTGACTGGTGGGGAAATCATGTGCTGAGTATACAATGGCTATACCAAGGCGCCAAGGTAAACACTGTGGTGGAACAGGAGACCTTCAGCTTTGAAGTTAATGCCCTGTTTTCCCATGCAAGTAGCAGCTCCTGGGGGGGTCGAAAGGGCTTTCATTTTTGTGTTGCCACAGGCTTTAATCTATGCCCACCCATTGACTCTGCAAGATCATTTTCGGCTTCTAATTTGTTTAAAACATATAGAAATGGCATAAAGAACTGAGTTCAAGTTACGGACTCCACCAAAGGGGAATAATTAAACTGCAACTACCAGCATGCTACTCACCAGGGAGCCCATGCGTATTGGATAAAGATGGCTGCAGCTTTCCGTCACTTGATGTTTTGCCGTCCCATGAAGAAGAAGCAGGTGCTTCGAAACGCGTCGGGACTCTTCCTTGAACAGTTGTAATGCGCAGTTTCCTGAAATAAAGAGGTTGGAAACCTGTTTTCTTGCCTAGTGGCGTCTCTAAAGATCCGGGGAACCTCGAGTGATGTTTTGCGTGGCATCCTCAAGCCGCGGGAGATGCACCACCCGCTGGGAATGTGATAGCGGGCTGCATGGTTGCCATCAGACAGCCTGTACGCAGCGCGAGAAAGCATATAAATTGAAACTGATCACTACGCCTGTAGCCCACCGGAGGGTTTAAAAAATATAGAAATGGCATAAAGAACTGAGTTCAAGTTACGGACTCCACCGAAGGGGAATAATTAAACTGCAACTACCAGCATGCTACTCACCAGGGAGCGCATGCGTATTCGATAAAGATGGCTGCAGCTTTCCGTCACTTGATGTTTTGCCATCCCATGAAGAAGAAGCAGGTGCTTCGAAACGCATTGGGACACTTCCTTGAACAGTTGTAATGCGCAATTTCCTGAAATAAAGAGGTTGGAAACCTGTTTTCTTGCGGAGTGGCGTCTCTAAAGATCTGGGGAACCTCGAGTGATATATATATATATATATATCAATATTTAAAATAATAAAAATAATTCTATAATAAATTAAACCATTAAATTATTTAAAAAAATTAAAACTTACATTTCGAAATACAATAAATGCAACAGTAGGGAAAATGTTGGATAGCAAAATAATTAAATGTACTATTCCAACTCCAGTGAGAGCAACAGTAGAGAAAGTGTTGGATAGCGGAGAGGAAAAATTACTATTCCCACTCCAAAGAGTGCAACAGTAGAGAAAGTATTGGATAGCGAAGGGGTAAACATTACTATTCCCACTCCAGTGAGTGCAACAGTAGGGAAAGTGTTGGATAGCGGAGGGGTAAAATTTACTATTCCCACTCCAGTGAGTGCAACAGTAGGTAAAGTATTGGATAGAGGAGGGGTAAAAATTACTATTCCCACCCCAGTGAGTGCAACAGTAGGGAAAGTGTTGGATAGCGGACGGGTAAAAATGACTATTCAAACTCGAGAGAGTGCAACAGTAGGGAAAGTGCTGGATAGCAGAGGGGTAAAAATGACTATTCCCACTCAGGTGAGTGCAACAGTAGGGAAAGTATTGGATAGCACAGGGGTAAAAATTACTATTCCCACTCCAAGGACTGCAACATTAGGGAAAGTGCTGAATAGCAGAGGGGTAAAAATTACTATTCCCACTCCAGTGAGTGCAACAGTAGGGAAAGTGTTGGATAGCAGACGGGTAAAAATTACTATTCCCACTCCAGTGAGTGCAACAGTAAGGAAAGTGCTGGATAGAGGAGGGGTAAAAATTACTATTCCCACTCCAGTTAGTTCAACAATAGGAAAAGTGTTGGATAGCGGAGGGGTAAAAATTACTTTTCCCACTCCAGTGAGTGCAACAGTAGGGAAAGTGTTGGATAGCGGATGGGTAAAAATTACTATTCCCACTCCAGTGAGTGCAACAGTAGGGAAAGTGTTGGATAGCGGAGGGGTAAAAATTACTATTCCCACTCTAGTGAGTTCAACAGTAGGGAAAGTATTGGATAGCGGAGGGGTAAAAAAGATTATTCCCACCCCAGAGAGTGCAACAGTAGGGAAAGTGTTGGATAGCGGACGGGTAAAAATTACTATTCCCACTCCAGTGAGTGCAACAGTAGGAAAAGTATTGGATAGCACAGGGGTAAAAATTACTATTCCCACTCCAGTGAGTGCAACAGTAGGGAAAGTGTTGGATAGCGGAGGGGCAAAAATTACTATTCCCACTCCAGTGAGTGCAAAAGTAGGGAAAGTACTGAATAGCGCAGGGGTAAAAATTACTATTCTCACTCCAGTGAGTGCAACAGTAGGGAAAGTGCTGAATAGCGGAGGGGTACAAATTACTATTCCCACTCCAGTGAGTGCAACAGTAGGGAAAGTGTTGGATAGCAGACGGGTAAAAATTACTATTGCTACTCCAGTGAGTGCAACAGTAGGGAAAGTGTTGGATAGCGGATGGGTAAAAATTACTATTCCCACTCCAGTGAGTGCAACAGTAGGGAAAGTGCTGAATAGCGGATGGGTAAAAATTACTATTCCCACTCCAGTGAGTGCAACAGTAGGGAAAGTATTGGATAGCGGAGGGGTAAAAATTACTATTCCTACTCCAGTGAGTGCAACAGTAGGGAAAGTGTTGGATAGCGGATGGGTAAAAATTACTATTCCCACTCCAGTGAGTGCAACAGTAGGGAAAGTGCTGAATAGCACAGGGGTAAAAATTATTATTCCCACTCCAGTGAGTGCAACAGTAGTGAAAGTGTTGGATAGCGGAGGGGTAAAAATTACTATTCCCACTCCAGTGAGTGCAACAGTAGGGAAACTGCTGGATAGCGGAGGGGTAAAAATTACCATTCCCACTCCAGTGAGTGCAACATTAAGAAAAGTGTTGGATAGCAGAGAAACAAAGATTACTAATAACATTTAAAAAATAGAAAAAATTACAAAAATCATAAAAATAAATAAACAATATTAAAAAATATACAATTAAATATATTAAACAGATAAAAAGAACACATATTATAATATAAATTACATATAACAAAAATCTACAAATATTGTATAAAATAAATTAATAAATATATTTATAAACAATAATTATTTAAAAGGAGCAAAAATTAACAAACAAAAAAAATATTTAAAACATAAATGTATTTATTTTATTTCCTACCCTCTAACACTACACCAATAAAAAAACACTTCAAAAGTTTTATTTAAATTTATTTCCATAATTAACAATCAATTAAAAAAATATTATAAATAATAAAATAATAAACTTTCATTAAATAAAAATGCTTTAAAACTATAATATCCACAACACACACCTAAAATTAATTACACAATTACCATATTTAGGGGCCCATTACGATAACCGGCGTTAAAAAATCCGCCCTCTACGATAGCATGAGAAAACCGCCTGCCTGCACCATGGGAATACCGACCGAGCAATTATGAAGTCGCGAAGCAACCCCGCCCGCGGCGGTAAAAACACACAAAATTCCGCCCATCCATGTCCGAGTAGAAGATTAACCGTCCGCCACGGACGCAATCCCGCCCGAAAACCCAAATCCGCCCGCTCTGACGACCGAGACAACGACCGTGAAATTATGATCTCCCCGACATGAGCGCGGAAAATCCACATATTCCCCGCCCGCCACGGTTAACAACAGCGATGAATAACTGACACGGCGGAAGGCCTGGCGGCCACGTCCGTGCACAGAAATCATTGGCGGAACAAAGAAATACACACAACATGGCCAACAAGTCCACACAGCAAACTACGCCAAAATACCCAAACACAGAACACATCCCAATGACACAAGCCCCCTGCCAAAACTAAAAAACTACAAATCCCAGGACAACAGACACAACACACCTGAAAACGACAGACCATCATGACACACCCACATAGGTCAGTACAAAAGCAGCCTCCTCACAGACCACAATCCCTTGCACTACGACAAAGCGAAGACGCCATCAGACAACCCAGAGAGACACAAAGGAAAGCAGCACACCACACGCACGCACACATCACACACATCACCACCACTACCACCACCACCATCACCACTGAAACAACGGCACCACGAACCCCTGCACATCACACACCACACACCACACAACCACCACACCAGCTCCACAAATAGCAAACCACACACCATGGCAACACAAAGAATGCCAAAGTACACTGCCACTGAGTTGACGGTCATGGTCGATGAGATCATCAAGGTGCACCCACAAATCTATGGGAACCAGGTCCAACAGACACCAGTAGCCACCAGAAACAGAATGTGGAGCAGGATCGTAGACCAGGTGAATGCAGTTGGGAACGTGCCACGCAACCGGGGTGAAATCACAAAGAGGTGGCACGACCTGAAAAGCGTGGTCAGGAAGAAGGAGGCCAAGAATCGTGAGCTGGCTGCCACGACTGGCGGCGGAAATCCGCGCTATTCAAGACCTTCAAGGCGTGGGAGGAGAAGGTGCGAGGCATTCTGCATCCGGAGAGTCTCACCGGAATACCAGGGGGAGTGGAGGCTGGTAAGTACAAACAAATGTATACCAGCACACCGCTATGTACTGTCATGCACTACCAGAATGCCATAGCACCGAGGGCCAAACACCCCCATGTCCAGTACACAATACACAAGACATCTCTCACACATGCAACACACACTCCCACACACTCAGCCCAAAGGTACCAACAAACAAAACCATGGGGGCATGTGTACAGTCAGCCAGCACCACAACTCCCACCAGGTACCCTTGTACCCCAGATGCGCCGGAAGGATCACTCCCCACACCCACACTCATGTGTCAGCCATAGCTGCACTAACCAACAAGTAACAGGTAAGTAGCCTTACCACAAACTCCGAGTATCGGAGGGGGGACTGCAGAAGTACAACCACCACCAGGCCCCTAGTCCTACAGCGCAGCAAGATGGAACACTCCCCACACCCATGTGTCAGCCATTGCAGTGCACAACTCCACCCGACAGCCAGATATGTTTCCCTACATGGAGGGGTGTCTGTGGGTGGTAAGCCTTCACCACAACTCACAACATGGCCCCCACTCCCACAGACCAGCAAGATGGAGCACCCCTCCCTCTCATAACCATGTGACAGCCATTGCATTGCTCCCTACAAACCAACAAGTAGGTAGACTACTGTACAGGGCAGGTGTCTGTAGGCATGAGGACTGTACTACGACTAACATTTGGGACATGTCACATAGCAGAGGAACAGGTAGCACTGCTCCCTGTCATAATCATGTGACTAATGTGCACACGGACATGAATTACAGAGTCATAGCCCACATGAGCCATCACAAATACACTAACACGTAAGGAGTCACGTCTGCATGCACAAGTCTCACTGGAGTACTGACCCACATGCCGTGCACTGTGCCAGTCATCACACACATCAGCAACACCATCGAAGTCTTGTCCATGTAGTCGTGTCTGCTTGTTCCGTTGACATTGTACAACATCACCCATGTAAGTCTATCTTGTCTCAATGTAACTGAGTGGAACCACAGTAATGTCACATACACCACTGGACCCATGAACCACACAGCTACACAATGCACATTCAATATCTCATCCATCACATCTTTTCAGCCCCAGTGTCATGAAAGGTATATCATCTAATCAGTTATCCCATATACAGTAGTTCAGCAAAGATTTCTGCCGATGACCAATAATGTGTCTGTAGTGTCTGAAGCGCACGTCACACTGTGATTTACAACATACCCAATATAGTCAACACCCCAAGAGCATTGCATTGCTGCACATGGCTGAGGGTAGCACGCACACCAAGGAATTGTCCCATCTGCAATACGTTGTGTGGCACACAACCATTACTCACTCACTACAATGCTTGCAGTGTAATGTCCCTAAATGATAACAGTGAGCAGATATGCTTGGTATGTCAGACATACACACACCTTTGTCTCTGCAGTGTCGTGTGGCCAAAACACATGTCCCCTCCTGCACCCATATGTCACAGTATGTACCCCAAAACCATATTTCACCTCAAAAGCGTTGAGGGGGCTGTACCCTTTTGCCATCTGCGTTTCTAAGCGTTCCATTTGAACCCCAAAACCATATTTCACCTCAAAAGCGTTGAGGGGGCTGTATCCCTTTTGCCATCTGCGTTTCTAAGCGTTCCATTTGAACCCCAAAACCATATTTCACCTCAAAAGCGTTCAGGGGCTGTACCCCTTTTGCCATCTGCGTTTCTAAGCGTTCCATTTGAACCCCAAAACCATATTTCACCTCAAAAGCGTTGAGGGGGCTGTACCCCTTTTGCCATCTGCGTTTCGAAGCGTTCCATTTGAACCCCAAAACCATATTTCACCTCAAAAGCGTTGAGGGGCTGTACCCTTTTGCCATCTGCGTTTCTAAGCGTTCCATTTGAACCCCACAACCATATTTCACCTCAAAAGTGTTGAGGGGCTGTACCCCGTTTCCACCAAAGCCACAAAATGTAGGGGTACTGCAACACACACCGATTGGCTATCCAAATCCGTCCCATGCCATGTGCACCCATCACACCATTCCATTGCCTTGATCACGCACACACATTGTAGAGCCATACACACGCATCTGGGAAATCAGTGCACAACTGTGCACCAACTGTGAATGTCAGACATCTAACACAAACCTTGCAAGGTGCAACACAATAACCTTTCGTCTCCGCCCCACAGGTGATGAACAGCATGATGCTGGAGAGGGAGACAGCAGTCATCACAGCCAGTCCACAAGCCCTCCACCCGGACTCACGGATGTGGAAGACCTGGACACCTCTTCAGACGAGGACTCCCGACCAGGCACATCTGGTGTGGCAGGGCTCAACCGCTCCCCAGGACCCCTCCTACCCACCAACCCATCTCCCAGGGCTGGTGACCAGTCCCAGGCCCCTGCTGCCATGGTCATTGCGGCCACCACCACCACCACCACCACCACCAGGGCCTCCCTGACCACTCACCCTGCGCAAGGGGCTGCACGCACGTCGACATCGACCCTGGGAGCCACAACGAGGCCCCGGGTGACCACTGTGGCGAGTGGGCAGGTCGGTGACAGCAGATCAGGTGGGAGGAGCAGGGTCAGGCCAACGCCATCAGAGCCTGGGAGCCAAGCCCTGCCGCAAATAGCCAGAGTCCTTGGGACCTATGAAGAGGCCCAGGGACAATGGGCCCGGTCATCTGCCGATACGCGGGAAGTCCTTGGGGTGTTGAGGCCCATGGACGCCCATATGGGCCAATTCGTGACCCGTATGGGCAAACTTGTCGACCTCATGGGCCAGCTAGTGGTGGCGGTGAGAGCCCAATCAAGGCCAACCACACCACCTCCGCCACCACCTGCTGGGGCGCAGGTCCGTGCAACATCCAGTTCCCCTGCGTCCACAGCGAGTGGGCAATCCTCAGCCACCACCAGCAGCCCACAAACACAACCCCCCTCTCAAACGTGGAAGGGGCGTCCGAAGAGGAAACAGGTGTCCAGAGATGACTTTGCACGCTCCAAACGCCAGTGAGACAGCCAGCCACGGTGGCCATCTACTGCATTCACTTGGACTACTATCCTACCCCACACTGCCATGTGAATGGCATGTGTCTGTCGGACTGTGGACCCAGAACAACATGGGTACACCTTGGCCATCACGCAGACATGTCCGTCAACTCATTGTTCCAGCATGCACCACCTTTGTCATCACCTTGCCCACAATCACATGTCACTGTTCAAAATAAATACACCTGGATCACATTCTGTTGTATCTGCTCTGTGTGTAATCAAGGATGTGCAACCGTCACCATGATCAGTAATGCATCAGGAGTGTGGTATGTCGATAGGCCAGGAGAGGCTGTAGGGACCTTGGGGTGAAAAACAGAACAAGAGTCCATTGAATGTGTGTGTCACACACTCATCACACAGTACTTGTCATCAAGTTCAAGCAATGTACACACATCTCACAGAGCAACAGGGCACAATGCCACAGCCACTGTCAGTGGCATACTACCCTGGACATGGACCATTGCCACACAGCACTCAGTGAACAATAGGCCGCCGTGACAATGCACACATACACCTACACAACTACAGCAACATCAGCCGACGTACATGGTCAGTCACCGTCAAGTGAAGTAGCGGGCGATGAGCTGCTGACGCTCCTTCACTGCTTCCTCCTGTCCACTGTCCTCGTCACTGGACACGGCCTGGTCTGCAGGCGGGGGCCCTGGCTGATCACCGTCATCCACTATCAGGGGGATCTGCCTGCGAATAGCGAGATTGTGCAGCATGCAGCATGCCACAATTATCTGGCACACCTTCTGTGGGGAGTATGCCAGTGCACCCCCGGTGCGGTCCAGGCATCTGAATCTGGACTTCAGGAGTCCAAAAGTCCGCTCCACCACACGTCTGGTCCTCCCATGTGCCTCATTGTATCTGACATCAGCTGGTGTCCTGGGATTACGTAGTGGGCTCAGCAGCCAAGGCCCGTTAGGATATGCCGAGTCACCTGGGTGTGAGAAACACAGAGAATCGTTGCAATTCCAACAGGATACAAGACAGCATGTCACACCCAGCATGCTACACGAGTATGCATACTCACCAACAATCCATGCACGGTCCGGTTGAAGATTGGACATCATTCGTGGGAGGATGCTGTGGCGCATGATGTGCGAGTCATGGGTGGAACCGGGAAACTTCGCACACACGTGTGTGATGATCATGTCCGCCAGGCACACCACTTGCACATTCAGGGAGTGGAAATGTTTCCGGTTCCTATAGATGTGCTCCATGGCCTGTGGTGCAACAAGGCCAACATGGGTGCAATCAATTGCACTAACAACGTGGGGGATGCGTCCAAGGGCATAGAAAGCACCCTTCACTGCAGCCAAATCACGTGCCCTGGGGAATCGGATGTACCGGTTCCTGTACAGCATCATAGCTGACAGGACATCCCGTAGCACCATGCTGAACATGGGTTGGGACATTCCACCTCCACTGCCTACCTTGTGTTGGAAAGATCCGGTAGCGAAAAAATGCAGTGCAGCCATCACCTTAGCCGTGGGGGGTGAATGCTGTTGGATACACTCTGCGAGGACGAAGGTGGGGTTCCAACATGGCACATAGGTGATGCAGGGTGGGTCGGTCCAGCCAGAATTTACGAATGACCTCCACATCCTCCATGTCTGACAGCAATTGGTAGGGGCGATGTATGTTTGGTCTCCTCCTAGGACAGATGGAAGTGGACACATGTCAATGCAACACACCACATGGCACTTTCACATACACATAACTAAAATTACTGACAAAGCAATAGAATCACAGAACAGCTGACAAGTAGGGACAGCACAGCCACAATACTCTTACACAGGTCCCCTTACCAATAGCAATGGCTACTGACACAAACCATTGCTATGAGCATGCACATGGGGATTTAGGCCCTAATAGCTTGAAAGGCATCATGATGGTTTCAGACTGCATAGGTGGGAGGCGACAACACCACGGCAATATACCTAGCTACTGTGCCAGACACAGCTTCCGAGGCTGGGTGAGTATGGCACACACCAACAACACAATGTACACAGGCTGAGCGGCCAAAACAAGTGGGTCCTGTTGCACAATGGGATATGAGACATTCAATGATGTCCCTAGTTCACCCAATGTACAGCACTGTACGTATCACACCTCCAACACACATTGACAGGTGTACACATTGACAACTCCATGACAACACAGCTGTGTGAATGCAAATACACATCACAAGTGACACGTAACGTTGCACGTGCCAAGTGGGAGATGTACATTGAGAAATATGGCATCTGTGTGCATATGCACATCCCATGCTCCCATGCTAATGTGTACATGATGATGTGCCAACAGGCATGTGGAGGCTGAGCACTGGCCGTCAATGCCTATGCACACAGCATGAAGTGGCCGTGTCCAGTGTGGACATGCTCCCACACACAAATCATGGCCACACCTGCAAATGCATGGCACACATTCAACTGTGGATTCCACATGGCACCAGTGGACTGTACCCGCCATGGACCAGGCCCTTGAGGCCAACTCCAATGGCCCTCGCGACTGCATCCTGCATGTTCGACGTTAGAGGTAAGCGTACCGGGACAGCTCGGTGCAGGCCATTGTGTGCATTTGAAGTAGGCAGACATGGTACACCAATTGCAGCAGCTTGGACCCACTGGAACAGCCCCAGGGGGCTATATGAGTGTGGGAGGGAGACCGGCATTACCACAGCTTCCAGGGACTGCTGCCTGGCATCCCTCAACAACACCTGCCGCTGCTGCCACATGTCCACCTACATGTCGACGACTCTGAAGATATGTCTACGTCCACTCACCAGCGAGGAGCTGGAGATCATGGATTCCGAGCTCCACGCACACTGCCCAAGGCTATTCATAGCAAAAGTTGTATGTGTAAGACAACTACAGTGTGTGTGGGAGTGCATGTGGGGGACACACATGTCGTTGATCCGCAGCACTATGATTCTGAGCCTGTGGGGTTCCAACATGCACTGCTTACCATGCTAACTACAGGTGTAAGGGGTATGTAGGCTCTCTGGCGCTTTCCCATGCATGTCCCTCACGGGTGGTGGTACATGGCATATCCATGTCACACATCCAGTCACGCAGCCACTTGGCAATGCAGGACTCAGGGCAGTCATTGCTTGTGTGAATGGCTGGCTGGGTCCCTGCTGGCCTTCTCAGTCGCAACAGACCTGGGCTGCACATTGACCACACAATCCTAGAAGGAGACAACACTGACTGTACAGTGGGTTACATGTGTCTTTTGTTCAGGTCTCTCCTGAAATGCACAAACTCAGCCCTGTCGATTGGACACACCATGCCTTGTGATAGGGATGTGTGTGAGAGATAGTGGCACTGAATGAGACCTCCATTGCGGGGTGAGCCATTCACAGGGCGAGTACGTTGAGGGCTGCGCAGTGTTGGACACAGTGAGTCCACCCACAAAGATGTGTTGCCTTGTGATCTATGTGTTGGTCCACCTGACAATGGACAGTAGATGTGGGCACACTACACATTGCTCAATGTGCTGGCAACCTGCATGTGAATGGGATGGACAGGTACCGTGTACACACTCCCAGCAGCATGCATTCACGTGTGGTGTACACATGCTGTTAGGCCATGTCCGATTACTTCCTGGCTCTGTTGCACGTCTCTGAGTATTTGGGATGGGTCAGCAGCATGCCACTGTGATTGGTGGCTGTGGGTGATGTTGAGAAGTGTATGAGTGACATTCCAAGGCTCTTGTGTACCATCCCTGCAGTTTGAAGTCCTCCAGCCCAAGGGCTTGTGATGAGCCATTGCATCCAAGTTGATGCCTCTGTGTATGTGTGACCGACAGTGCAGCCAATTCCACAAAGGGTGTGACGTCATCTGCCGGATGAGCTACTACGTGGTGATAACGAATCGGGGGATGCCCCCTCGTATTGTCAGGTCAGCACGGCGCTGCATTTCACCAGTAATGGTCTGCATCTTGACAGTCACACAGCCTGTGCCGGATGCATGTTTGTAGGGGCATCAGCAGCAAGCAAGTGTACAGTATTGTGGGATGGTTTCTTTTGCGGTGAGAGGCAGCATGTGTCCACAGCCTACCCATAATCTGGGTAATGTGATGTTTGTTGTGTGATGCAGTGGGTTGTAAGTGTACTCTGTGCTGTGTGCATCTGACATGCATATGCGATTCCTGAGGGTCAAGATGTAATTTGAGCACTCTGCATTCTCAATGCACTCAGAGTCGTAGCCCTCAGGAACAACCTGTAGTGGGCTGGATTGGCAATTCACATGTATGTTTGAGGCACTGTGCCTACTCTGATTTCGTTCGGTCATATGTGTGCGATGCCTCACCTCATATCTCTGGTACTTACACATCCGGCACACTGTGCAACAGCAGTTGTGCTCGTGTGAACGACAGGTGGATGGCATGGGCTCATGGCCATTGTGGCCTGTCATGTTGCAGTCTGTGTGAGTGGTTTCCCATTCTGCTCCATGCAGGTATGTCTTTGGCCTAATTACGTAGTGGTCATCCTTGCCACCATCAGGACAGTGGGTGTGCACACCGCGATTTGGGGCTATGGTCGCAGGATGACACAGGCCGGGTGTAGTGCTATGTGCACAACACATGTGCCACTTATTAGCGGCTTCATTTACTGTACGCCAGCCATTATGTGTTGATTGTGGTGGCTGTATGCAATTGCACAGGTATCGTGCAACATGTGGATTTGTGGATGTTCTGTGCTGCTTCCCTTGCACATGTCTGTTTAATTGATGCCAGATGAGTGAGGCCACCTCGCTCTCTCTCATGTGGCATCTCCCGTGGGTGCTGAGGGACAGGGGACGGTCAACAGTGGTGTGGCATCGGATGTAGCAGCTGCACAGGTGCTGAGTGTGACAGATGTGACCAGCGCCTCGGAGGGGCCAGACGTGTGCTGGATGAATCACAGGCCGAGACGGCAATTTCTGAGTCATCTGAGGACAGAGGTGATGCATCCATGTTTGCTAACACAGGGGACGTGGACTCTGGCTCCTCTTCAGCCACGCGGAGGCCAATGCCCGCCCTCCCATCTACTTCCACTGGTGCAACACGTGTCGGCACAGGGATAAAGGGTAGAGTTTCCTTCACACCAGGCACAGCTGGCCCTGCACATGTGACCCCTGCTGCCCTCAGTGCTGGGTCTGTTGAGCTTATGCGCCATCTCTGCGTGGGGCAGACAGCTCTCCTCAATAACGTCATTGCCCATGACATCACTTTGTCACAGGTGACATAGTTCATGGAGGGCCCACATGTACGCGTGGGTGGGCTACGCCAGACTGTCCAATGGTTGTCCCCCCAGTCAAGGTGGGCCTTCAACTGGGCCAATCTCAGGCTGACATTCCTGACCCTTTCTCCACCCCCTGGGCAGTGGCACATCTGACAACAGCAGGGCACGAGTCCTAAAATAAGAAGTGGGGGACGCTGACGTCACGACAGGAAGTGACATCACGGAAGGTGGCTTGCACCGTCAGACTCATTGCCTCCCCTCGCTCACCCCTTATATGCGATTGCATCGTAGAAGCCAGCGCGTGCACAAGCAGCTCCGATCTCGCCCCAGAGAGGCCAAAGAGTGAATGTGTGGGTCCATTTGCCCCAGTTATCTGTCTCGCGGTAATATAAGTGGGGGACGCCGTCCACCCGCGTGGTACCCCGACTCGAAACCTGGACAACAGTGACAATGCATGACAGCCTCCGGAGTCCGGATACACCACATGCAACACACAGAGGCTGTGGCTGCCCTAGCGGGCCAGGCCGCAAACACAATCCCAGACGAAAGGTAGACCCACCCCAGCGCGCATAGTCATTACAACCGCTGCCATTGACAAGGGACCCATGTGGTGAGACATGGGCCTCAGGGTGACGGGCCTCCGAGCCATCCCCCGCCAACGAGTGTCATGCAACTCACACATATCGCAAAGCCAATAGGACACTTTGCCTGCACACCAGGTCTCGAGTCAGGGTACCACACGGGTGGACGGCATCCCACCACTGATTTTACCGCGAGCCCGATAACTGGAGCAAATGGACCCACACATTCACTCTTTGGCCTCTCTGGGGCGAGCTCGGAGCTGCTTGTGCACGCGCTGGCTTCTCTGTTGCAATCGCATGTAAGGGATGGGCGAAGGGAGGCAATAAGTCTGATGGTGCAAGCCACCTTTTGTGACGTCACTTCCTGTTGTGACGTCTGCGTCCCCCCACTACATATTTATGACTTGTGCCCTGCTGCTCACTGAGAATGTGTTGCCTGCGAGATGTGACCAGGAGAAGGGCGCCATGACCTCCCACCCACCAAGCTCCACTGCCATCCCGTGCCCTGGGTAGCCTGTGCAGGCGGACAATGTAGGGGGTACACCTGGTGGACAGGGGATGTGAGTGCCTTGGCAAGGGCCTGGCAGACGCACAGCAGTATCCAGCATGTCCCCAGAGGGAGGGCTAACGTCTATGCCTGATGCAGCATTGATCGTGTGCCCGCCTGTTGTGCCCACACGAGTTCACATTCATCCCCAGACAGGTGGGCTTTCCAAATACCCAACACAGTGGAAATATAGCCCTCCGGAATCCTCCCCACACAGTCTGTTTCAACAATGCATGTGTGCACCTACCCGTGCCACCCACCCACCTGGCCCAAGCGGAACTCCCGCTTCACATGACACATGTGTGTCTTCCACAGTTGTGCTTCTCTCTCAGGGGCGGACCTCCAACTGTCCCGTAGCACACAGACAGCACCGAGTCGAACTGCCATCCTGTTTGAATGGTAGGCACACTCACACATCTACCTGTGACACAGTGGTGGCTGTGATGGCTATTGTGACTGCCATGGCAGTGTTGGTGGCCATGTCAGGGTACACTCACACACATTGCATACGCAGCTTTTCGTGTCACTACTCTGCACATCGGACTGGCCACTGTCCCTGGTGTTGAACAATTTTGCCGCATGTCTATGTAATCTGTGACTGGATGCTGTTGTTCCTGTAGTCGGTTGTGTCTGTGTAGTTGATTATTGCAGTTGTTGCTGTGTGTGCATGGTTAAGTCAGGCACATGCCGTGTATGGTACCTCAACAATTGCAATGTCTGGTCTCACATTCCAATGTGTTGTACACGTGGCAGGGACTTCACTTCTTTCAGACTCTGCTACTTGTGTGTGTGATGAATAAGTATTTTTGTGACATGGATTGTCTGCATGTATTTGGTGGTATTTCAGGGAGAATGTATCCGTGTCATGTTTGCGTGCAAGCAAAGCACAGGGTGTGAGTCTAGCCACAGGATGACAGGTAGCATGTGCAGAGTATGCGGGTATGTGTGAGATTACTTGCTGTGTGGCCAGCAGTGTAGGTGTATGTTAGTCTTGTGATGAACATTGGGCCTGGGCACATGGCTTACTTTCAATGTGTGCATTTGGGAGGTGTAGGTGTGTGTGGTGTGAGTGGTGTGACTTTGGGGTAGTGTTGGTGTGTGTGTGTGCGCTCTGGCAATGTCGACTACACACGTGTTACCCAGGCCCATGGTGGATGTTTGTATCCGTGTTCAGGTCTGCGAATGTGTTCACATGTGTGTGTTGTATGTTGCACAGTGTGCAGTGTGTGGGTGTGTCCTTGCAGTTCAGGATGACTCCTACTTGATATGTTTTGGCCATTGTGGGTCTGCAGGGTGTGTGACTGTCAAGATTGTGCCTGGTTTAATTAAGCATGTATGTGAGTTTCAGCAGTTCGTACTCACTGTGCGGACCTGCCCACCCACACTGATATCCTGTGTGTGTTTTGTCATGCATTGCTGTAGCATGCTTCTTGCGTGGGTCCTACTTTTGCTTGATGAGTGTGATGTCCGACTGTGAAGGTAATTATACACATATGTAGGACTGTGCTTTGAAGTGACCAGCCCGTCAGTGTTAATGTGATGATCTGTTGGGCCACGTCAGAGTCTGACAATCAAAGGCCCACGACCTGTAGTATTTCACTAGGTCCACTGTGGCGGCAACTCATATGCATTGACAACCAATGTCACTGGACTACATGGTCATCTCACGACTCTCGTGTACTTCACACACTCTCATCCTCTCTCATTCGTACTTGTCTTCTAAAAATAATTCTACAGAGTCACATATTTGCTTCGAGGCATGTATTTGGACTTACTTCCTCTGTGATGCAGTATAGTGGACACTACTGGCAGCAAAATGCATGTGGAGGATATACTTAGCACGATTACACATACGAAAGGGGGTACAGGTAGATGTAATTAGTTGTTGACTGTGGAATGGAGGCTTCAGGGTTACAACTGCCTTGCCCTTGCTATGCTAAAGTACATTTGCTAATTACTGATGGTCTCTGGGCTTTGACACAGACAGTATTCATTTAGCCTACCAGACAGCTTGCCATCATAGGGACAGTTCATCTCAGTTCCATGGTACCGGTTTAGTACAATAGTGACTCCGACACACCTGCGTCAGAGGTGACATCAGGGCATGTGCCTACCTGCATGCAGCAGCGTCTCACCAGTTGTTGCAATGTGGTGGCTACTGAACATGTCACTATAACTAGGGCCATGTTGTAGGGGGTTGCATTTGTTGTCCATGCAAAAGTCCTGGCACGGAAGTACAGACAAAGGTGAGGTGACAATTCTCACGTACTACAGCAGACAGATAAGTGTGCACTGACAGGTGCATGTGTCCAGGTGCGCAGAATACATATTATGGCATAGTTGTTCGTGCTGTATTGGCCATGTGGTTACTGTACACAAGTCCCATACCTCTGCCTCCCCCTGTTCATGCAGAGACACAGGATATGGTGAGGAACAGGGTGCATGTCCCGAAAATGTCAGATGTCATGGCAGTGGAGTTGATGGTAAGGTGTTAGTTGCAGATTATATGGTATAGTTCTTGTACAGCTAACTGCCCACTCCGTGCGAAAGCCAAGCATGGGTACGGTGTTGAACATCAATGTTCAATTGGGGGTATTGAGTCGGGGACCCATGAATTGACAAGTTGACGTGTATGCGATACCTTCCAGCAGGGCATCCATCCCATTGATGGTAAACATGGATGTCATCCAATGAAGCGGATGGTGGGTAGCAACGTGTTCGTCGTAAGTTGTCCCTTGTAGAATCCTGATGGGACATGTTGGATGACATTTGATGAAACTGTGATCCAGAAGACGTTGTGTGGAGGCACACTGGTCCCATTGCAGTGTGCCCCCGATTGCAGCCACAAACGCCATGCCCCCATACACTGAACAGATCCTGTCGTGGTCGTCCAGGGGTGCAAACAACTGTACCAAGTCCGACTTTGGACATGCCGGGTTGGAAAGACATAAATCCACAGGCCAGTGGAACGGACACCTCCGACAGTAGAAAACGGGGATGACGCAGCTGAACATTGCAATGCGGTAAGTTACTCGGTAACTTACATTCAGCATTGCCAGATTTGAACAGCCCACTATGTGTAGCAAGCTGTCACTGTACAGCTTGATCTGTCCGGCGTAGTTGAGGGTCACTGGTGCAACAGCCATATTGCTACAGGGTGATGTGATGGCGTGCTCCGGCTGCCTGAGCAGTCAGCAGAGTGCAGCCTCCGACGATGCTGGGAATTCTGGAATGGATGTACGGCGGCAGGACTTGGGGTGTAGCTTGGGCGGAGGACACAGTCCCTCATCCCACATGCTTCTATGAATAGTCAAGGCCAGTGGTGTCTGACTCTTTCCAGATTACTTGCATTTGGTCCACATGGAGGAGTGGTATTATTGTATTTTGTGGTGTTATCTTTCTTTCATGTTGTGCGCTATCTGCCAGTGGACGTTTTACTCTGCATGGCTATGTTTTGCTTCTTGTTGGTACAATGGCTCCATTCTCCTGCATAATTTGTTGCAATGTTATTTCGGAGTAGGAATGGAAGGCCATTCAGTGCTATCTGCTCTCCCGTGTGTGGGCGGGACACTCCGTTGCCGCTGTACATTGCGGCTTCTGTGTGGGTGTAGTGATTGGGCACACCTGTTCTCAGGGAGCAGGGTTTTTCTATTTTGTACATTGCATGGGTTGTTATTGCGAGCAGGATGGTATAGGTATTTCTTGATGAGACTGGCGTGCCTTTTCCGGACGTTGTCGATATTCTGCGCTGTTATGTAGCAGCCGCCGTGTGCTTCTCCATGTTTTACACACAAGGGTGTGTCCTATTTTGCCATCACATTATTCCCCTGTTCGGGACACTTGTGTGACGTCAAGTTGACAACTGTGAGTTGTCGGTTGGGGACATGACTGATGCAGGAAGGCCACGTGACATGTGCCTTCAGGGTGGTGCTGGTGTGTGGGGTGTGTAGTTGTGACCCTGTGGTGTTTGTGTGCAGCCCATGCATGGCGCTGTCGTTGGCCCCTGTGTTGTGCGCATGTGTACCTGCGTCATCGCCGCTACGCTGCAGTGCCGTGACGGGGATGTCACTTCCTGGGCCCAGGTAGTGGGTGCCCAGGATGTTGTGAGTTGTTTATTTTTGACAGGTGGGACATGTGTGGGTACAGTGGTGGATGTGTCCTGTCCACACAGGGGTGTCTGGGGGGGCCATGTACAGTTTTCCCGCCCTTGCACTGTGTGCAGTGTTTTCGTACCCTTGTTGTGTGTCTGCCTACCAGCGTCGTCGTGGTGCGTTCACTCCTAGGTGGTGCATCAGGTAGAGCATGGGGATGGCCTGGAGTGCAGGATTCATCTCTGGGTGGGCCGCATTTTTAGTCTCCGTACTGAACAGTCGGGTTTCCGCCTTGGTATCTCGTGCGGTGTCTCTTTGCCGGTGGGGCTGTTTGGTTGTGGCATCGTAATTTGTACGCCGGGCGGTACGTCATTTCGTCGGACGATGTGTCTCTATTGGCTCGCGCCGCTACGTAGAAGGGCGCACTTTGATGGCGGGCGGTGCCGCAGGCTTGCAGGCGGTGTTTGCCTGATTTTCACATCCTAATTTTGCGGGCGTGTGGGCCGTTGCTGGCGGACGGTAACTAGCGGTTTTTGCCTCCGACAGCACGGCGGTTGTGCTTCCGCCCGACATCGTAATGGACCCCTTAATTTCTAATTAATTAATTTAAATTAATTAATGACTAATTATTAATTCATCATTAAAAATAAATTACTTCCCATCATTTACACCTAGAATCACCACAACACACACCTAAAACTCATTACACAATGACCATAATTAATTACTAATTAATTATTTAAAATTAATTAACAACTAATTATTAATTCATCAATTAAAAATAAATTACTTTCCACCCTTCCCACCATTTACACCTATAAACACCGCAACACACACCTAAAACTAATTACACAATTACCATAATTAATTGGCAATTAATTAATTAAAATTAATTAACAACAAATTATTAATTAGTTCATAATAAATTACTTTACACATTTAACACTATAACATCTCAATTAAACAAATATTAATAAATAAAAAATATTCAATACATTCAATATAATTAAATTACTTCCCACCCTATTCCCCTATAAACCCACAACCCGCTACGGAACTAAAACGCAAAATTCAAATAAAAAAATATTATTAACAACTAAAAATAATCTATAAATTTTATATAATTAAATTACTTCCCACCCTATTTCCCTGTAAACCCACAAGCCGCTACGAAACTAAAAACGCAAAATGCAAATAAAAAAAGTTAATAACTACTAAAATTTTAACACATATACTAAAAATACAAACAATTCTTATACAAAAAACATACATCACATACATATAAAATATATACTAAAATACATAACATGAATAAAAAATCGATATTTTTAACAACTATACTTTTGCAAATGATATTAAACATTTCGATATTTTAAACATCGATATTACTTACCTAAAATCGATATTCTTGACCACGATATTTTGTCTGTCGATATTTCTGACCCATGATATTTTTACCTCGATATTTGTGCAAGTCGATATTTTTGCATTGATATTCTGTCTCTGCACCGAGGCGAACGGTGGCCTTGCTCTGGGTCCACTGAGTTCTACTATTGACTTATTGAAGCTTCTGTGCTACGAACACCACCAGTTCTCATAACCCCTTATCTTCCATTGAGCTTGATTGTGGTTCTAGCCGTTAGTCTATGGCCACCTTCATTTGCACTTGCTCATTGCCTCCTGCCAGGGAAATACACCATTTTGTCCTTGTCTCTGGCCCTCACTGGTTCTGGTCGGTGCTGACCTGCTTCCTTCTGAGCTGTTTTATCCCTCTGAGAACTCTTAGCACTGTGTGGAACTGGCAAATTACTCACTTATTGTCACTTGATCATCGGCTAAAGCACCAATAAAACCCGGGGAGATGACTCGATTAACAAATTACTGATGCTAGACCTGCACTGTGAAGTAGGAAGAGTCTACCCTCTAGTTGTCTTGGCCCTGAAAACGAAAAGAATGGTTGTTGGTTCAAGTAGGCTGCCAAAAAAGTAGCGTGAGCAGTCAAATATCAGAATGCCTCATGGGGTCATTAGCAAATACTGCAATAATGGTGAATGCCACAAAATGTTCACAGATCTAAAATAGCAAAAAACA
Organism: Calotriton arnoldi; assembly: GCA_963921515.1. Classification (NCBI taxonomy): domain Eukaryota; kingdom Metazoa; phylum Chordata; class Amphibia; order Caudata; family Salamandridae; genus Calotriton; species Calotriton arnoldi. Next base: position 1,295,761 of record CAWUFW010004584.1, on the reverse strand, counting down.
AAATAACAGAAGGCAGTTGCGCAATAACTGGAGAAGGTAGTTACCTGGTATGGGGGAAAGATAAGCAAGATGAAGAAGGCCAAAAAGGGGTAAAGCACTCTGCAAAACAAAATAATCAGGAAACTATCAAGGAAAAGGCATAAGTTAAGGAACAGAATAAAAACATGAGAATGAGTTTAAAGCTCGAGGCCAGGAAAGAAGATTGGCCTACCAGTGAATGCTGTACCAGGAAAAGAAGAGGTGAAGCACCCTAATGGGATAAACATGGAGCAACAAAATATAAATAGCAAACAAGAAGTTGGAGAGGACTCCACTGTGGGAGATGGATTGATAAGTGTTTTGAGAAACTACGCTTAATATTCCAGATGTACCTTTAAAAAAGTGTGAGGAAACGCAAAAAAAGAACAAAAGAAACGAAAGAATTCAGAAGACCGACCATCAGAGGAAAAGTATAGTGTTCCTGGGCAAATGAAAGGAACATCAATTTAGTAGAAGTGTAAATGGAAATAAAATAATAACAGAAATGCCAAACCAGCCTAAAAGTAACTAAGCAAAGGTACCACGGTACAGAAAGAGAAACAAAACTGCCTGATAAGAGAAAAATACCTTAGATTAGACAAAGAAGAGTCAAGCTTTAATCAGGAATAGTCTAGTGATATCATCCAAGGGCAACACCTGTAACAGATTAAAAGGAAGACCACATACTGTGTCATAAGTAAAGAAAAACCTAAATTAGAAACAGGTGTTAAACCATGAAGCAGAGAAGTGTCATTTATGTAACTAAGCGATCACTCAAGGACAATGCCTGAAACAGGCCTGACAAAGAGGGATGGGAGCTGAGAATTCTGTCATAGAAAAGTGAAGGCATAAAAATATAGGGGCTCATTACGATGGCGGAACGATCGCCACCGCCGGGCTGGCGGTGGCGATCGTTCCGCCATCAAACTGAGAATTACCCACCGCCATATTAGGATGGCGGTGGGTATCGCGGCGGACGCAAAGTCCGTCCGCCGCTTTTCCGCCGGTGGCAATCGCACCGATTGCCCGGCAGGCGGAGCAGGGCCACTAATATGGTGGCGGTGCCTAGCAGGCACCGTCCGCCATATTAGGATGTGGGTTTTAGGAGGCCTGTCCATGGCGGTGATGCCGCCATGGAAAGGCTGGCAGGGATTGGGTTTGGGGCCCGTTGTGGGCCCCCCATGTGGGGGGGGTGTCACTGCACAGGGGGTACCCATGGTACCCCCCTGCATTTCCATGCACCAAGTGGCAGGCAACACGTGGTGCCTGCCACGAGGTGCAGGGAAATGCGGTGCAAGCACCTTTCACATTGCAGACGGTGCTGCCGCAATGTTAAAGGTCCAGGATGCGCCCGCCAGTATGGCGGTCGCATCCTAATTGCAGTGGTGGGACCGCCGCATGTCTGGCGGGCGGTCCCAATCACTGCTACGGTGGCGGGCGGACAAAGTCCGCCCGCCATCGTAATGAGCCCCATAGAGCCGTAATCTTTCTGCAGGACTGCAGCAAGTTACACATATCATAATTTATAAATTGAGCAAAAATATACATTGAAACCTTTCTTTTTTATATTAAGGTTTTTATTTTAAGAACAAAATAATTCCATAAGATGATTCATAGCAAAATTATCTGCCAGACAAGAAATGACAATCTCATCACATACCACTTTAAAGACTTGAGTAAGTGCTTACATTATAAAAATATAATATGGGAATAAAAGTACAGCTAATAAATACAAACGTTCTATGATTTTTAAGGAAAAAGGGGGAAAGAGAAACTAATGGTGTCAGGATTTTTTTCATATATAATAAGTTACAGAACAAAATACAATTTTATGATAAGTAACTGACAGCAACGAATACAAGCGTTCTAAAAATGTCTTAGATCAAAAACGAAAACTATACAAATGCTAACAGTATTATCAGGAGGCTTATCAATGTCATCACTACTATTTGTGCAAGTATTAGATGGCACTGTATTTTTCGTTTGAAATTCTGTCAAATGCAGCCACACTTTATTATTTTTCAGAGACATTTGAGATGATTAACAATGCATGACACGAATTATATGAACAAAACATATTCCACTCCACCACAATTTAGAAAGTAATTTAGAAATGTCTTTCCAATTCTCAAAATTGGCTTGATGGAAACTGCAGTGAGAATGTCCAATAATTTGCCTTCCATTGGAAGACATTTAAAACCATCAGATAAACTGCCAAAAATATTGTGCACAGATAGAAGAACATTAGTTTGAAACATAGTATTCATCTTTTAAAAAACTGGAAACCTTTCCTTTTTAGTTCTCCCTCCAAGTATCTTTGGAAGCCAGGTGCTTAGAGACACTTTATTGTAGTAAGCGCCTAATGAATGTTCTCACTAATAATACCAGTAATGATAATGATTGCTATGATGGCCGTGGAGAGAACGTGATGTTCATGACCGCTCATCCCAGCTACATCCCGGACTTCTAGGCCCGTTATTTACGTCCGCTGAGAGGGCATGGAACCAGAGGACAGCTAATAACGCTTTGTCCTTCTCAGCTGCTGAAGGAGAGGTGTGGAGGAGGGCCCCTTACCCCACAAGCCCTATAGCGAGGAGGAGGGGTCCTGGATTCACGTCAGGCGCTATATAAATCAGATTCCCTTCCCACGGCATGGGATGCGCCTGCTGAAGGAGAGGTATAGAGAAGAATCCATACCCCACAAGCCCTGTAGCTGTAGGTGGGCCCTGGATTAGCGCATGTCGGGTGTTACATAGAGCGGATTCCCTGCCTGTGCCATTGTCGGGCCCCGGGGGAAGTAAGGTCGCAGACCAGTCTTCCTCCAGGGTTCTTCGCACAATAGGCCGGAAGGACATGCTGGGAGGAGGTCAAGGGGTTGGGCAATGAGAGGGATTAGAGTGGGTATAAAGGTGCAGGAAGGGAGGTTTCAACCTCTTCCTGCACCTGGCATCACCGGGGAGGGATAAGCAAAGTTAGTGTAGCAGTGGGCCTAGTAGTCAGGTAGCAGGGTAGCTTGTGTTTTGGGCCATTGACATCAGTCAGCTTTGATTTGAAGCGAAGCCTTACCGGGTATCCAGCTGCCATGGAGGAGCCCAACCACGAGGCGGTGAGGGCTGCCCTGCGGGTGCTCGGCCAGGCGGGCCGTGCGGACCTGCTGAGGCCCGGTGTCCTTGACCAGGCGTGGGTCGCCATGGTCCAACCCCAGCGGTCCGCTTCGGCGGGAGTTGCAGCGGCGGTGGCGGCGTGTCAGGAGGAACCACCACCGCTGAATAAAGCAGCCGGAAACAGGGGGTGGGGCCAGCTCAAACAGCTGACGCCCAAACGCAGGAAGCCATGGACAGAGCCTACCCACGCGGCTGCAGGACAACGCAGCCAGCGTAGATACGGTGAGCCGGGGGCGGGCTGCTCAGCAATGAACCGGCCCAGCAGCACGTTGGAGCCGATAATGGTCTACGGGCATATGAGCTCCAGGGAGAGGAGGCCCCTCTGGACCTTTCGTGGAGGCCACTCCCTGGGAGCAGAATAGGTGGGTCTGAGAGTGGCATGCCCCCCCTATTTTAAAGAAATGGAAAGGGTCGGGGGCCCAAATGGTCCCTCACAGTTTAGAGGTGGGGGATAGGGAGGGTGGCAACCGGGGGGGGGACCCCCCCTCCATCTTACCTAGGCCGGAAGGGCTTGATCTTAAAGCCAATATCCGGGAACAGGGCCTGATTATTCAGGAGACGGAGCAGAAGTGGGAGGCATTGTGTGCAGCCAGGGAGGGTGTAGGGCTTGAGACCATGGGCGGGGGGCCGCCCCCCCATCGTGGGAGGAGGAAATAGCACTAGACCAGGACCCCAAGACAGAAGTGGTAGGGGGTAGGTGGGTGTGGGTCAGGGACAAACTGCAGTTGGGGCAGGTGCCAGGGACAGCCGGTACAGCGGAGAGACCCAGTTGTGCTGGGGACCCCTCAGGTTGGAGCAGCCTGAGGGGGGGGCACAAACCGGCAGGTGAGGCCGGTAGGAGTGGGGTGGTGCCGGTGGGGCGCAAAACGGCCTTGAGATGCTGGCCGGAAGCAGCAGGGGGGTCCTCGGCGGCTTATCCTCCAATGAGGGATCGGGCGTCATCTGCAACAACAGAAGAATGCAGTGGTGTGAATGGAAAGAATGGGAAGGGTCAGAAGAGAGCTGTGTATGAGGTGATGTGGGCACCTGCAGAGGATGAGGCTGAACTACTGTTGGATTATGGGGACGAGTTGGACGAGGGTGAAGTACGTGATGAAGATGACGTGAGTGCGGGGGTTTCTGGGGCACCGGAGAAGGCAACCTGGAAGGTTGGTGTTTTGCAGGAGGCAAGTGCGGCCAGGGACAAGTCGAAGACAACGGGCCCGGAGAAGGCCGGCAACCGGGGCAAGGACAAAGAGGCCCATGGAGGTTTATCAGGTGAGAGTGACTGGTGGGTAGCATGGGAAGGGGGACTGAAGGCCGCTAAGAAAAAAGTCTGCCTGTCGGTGGGTGTGGGAGACGGGTCTTTAAGGGACTCGAGGGTGCACACAGGCGCAGCAGCGGCTCCTGTGTTAGGCGTGAAGGACAGCGGGTGAAGCTTCTAGTTGGCGCAAGTGTCCGGAAGGACAAGGCAGAAGGCAGTGAAGGGATTGAGAAAAAAGGGGACAACAAACATGACAAGAAACTGCCATACATGGGCCTGGCAATGCCCTTAGGGTCACATCTGTCTGACAAAACAAAAAACAGGATATGGAAGCACAAATATGTCGTGTTCAAGTTGCTCCATAGGGAGATTCAGGCAAAGGAGGGATCAAGGCCATGGGCCCGTGGCTCTCAATTTACCCTGATAGAGAGGCTGCCTTGAGGATACAATGGGGTTTCATTGAGGGTTTTCGGGTGGGATACCAAGGTCCAGAGAACGGAGGTGGGAGGATAACTTGAAATCAGCCAGGAAGTTGCCAGAGGTAGTAGCAGCGAAATTGAAAAAAGAAGTCGAGGAAGGGAGGATAGCAGGCCCATTCACAAATTGGCCTGTGGAGGACCTGATCATATCACCTCTAGGGGTAGTGCCGAAGAAGGAGCCAGGGGAATACAGGATGATCCACCATCTATCTTGGCCCAAAGGAAAGTCAGTTAACGATTTCATGCAGAGGGGGACTCAAGGGTGCTTTACGCCTCAGTGGATGATGCGGTCCACCAGGTGAGGTTGTGTGGGCAGGGAGCAGAAGTGGCAAAATGCGATGTAAAATCAGCTTTTTGCTTGCTGCCTATACACACTGCCGATTTCTTGCTGCTGGGGATGCAGTTTGGGGGTGCCATCTATGTGGACAAGGTCCTGCCGGTGGGTTGCGCAATTTCTCATGCACTCTTCGAGATGCTTAGCACTGTTCTACAGTGGGTTTTCATGAAGAGTAGTGGTCACCGGGAAGTGTCCCATTACTTTGATGACTTTCTGTTCATAGGGATAGGAACTTCGGGGGATAGTGGGAAGGCGCTGCATCAATTTCAGGAATTGGCACAGACATTTGGGGTCCCCTTGGCGCCAGAAAAAACAGCAGGGCCCAGCTGCAGACTGACTTTTCTGGGCTTTGAACTGGACTCGGTCCAATGGGTGGCAAGACTGCCTAGTGAAAAAGTGACAGACATACAGGCTTTTCTGCTGTGGGTGGTAGGGGAGAAGAAGATCGACCTGAGAACAGTACAACAATTGATGGGTTTTCTGAATTTTGCTTGTCGGGTGGTGAGAGCGGGAAGAACGTTCTGTCGGCGCCTCAGCATGGCCATGTCTGGGGCAGTGCTGCTAACACACCACAGGGTCCGGATTTCAATGGGAGTCAGGGCAGATTTGAGGGTTTGGCGCACATTCCTGGCAGATCTCAATGGGGTGTCTTTGGATTTCATGGAGGACAATACGATCTGGCAGGTTCAAATTTTTTCGGATGCAGCAGGGGCCTCTTGTTTTGGACTGTTCTGGAATGGACGTTGGTGTGCGGAGAAATGGCCGGCACATTGGGTGAAGCAGGGACGGAGCATAGCATTTCTGGAGTTTTTTCCACTTTTGGTGGCACTGGCGGTTTATGGCACTGAATTACAGACTAGGACGGTGCTGTTTCATGTGGACAACATAACTGTGGTGGAACTGGTGAACAGGCAAAAAGCAAGGGACTTGAGGGTCTTGCGGCTTTTGCGAAGGTTCATGCTGAAGTGCTTGAGGCTGAATGTGGTTTTTTGTGCAAAACACGTCCATGGGGCAAGTAATGACATTGCGGATGCTTTGTCTCGTTCGCAGTGGCGATGATTTCGAGGACTGGCGCCTGGAGCGGACATATACGAGACAGAGCTGCCGGACGAAATCTGGGCCTGGGGGGAGTGACAGTGATAGGCCTGGTCAAACCATCTTTGGCGTAATCCACAAGACGGAGTTACAGGCTGGCGAGGTCTGAATTTGGAGGTTTCATGGGACAGACTGTAGACGCATGGAGCATGGCGAGACAGGACACTGAGCAGGGAGTGATGTGTTTTTTTCTAAGTTGTATTGACAAGGGTTTGTCACAGACAACAATAGAAGGGAACCTGGCAGGGATAATGTTCTATAGCAAACTGTATCTAGGTTTTGATCCCGCAAAATATGAGATTCACATGTTGAAAGGTTGGGGGCATGAACGGGTAGTGGGGGAGCTCTCTGAGGGAGGCCATAACGTTTGAATTGTTGCAAGGCTTGTTGGGGGTGTTGCCGGATTGTTGTTTTGACACGTTTGAGGTATCGGTATTTAGGTTATGCATGGTTTGGATGTTTTTTGGGGCTTTCCGGGTTTTCGGAGTTGTTGGGAACAGCACAGCAGGCAGGAAGAATGTATGAAGAAGTGAGATTGGATGAGGGCCGACTGGGGATTTGGCTGGGTCATTCCAAGACAGATCAGGCTGGCAGGGGTAGATGGGTTTGGTGGAATGAAAGCGGTTGCCAGTGGTGTGTGCCCGGTACAGGAATGGCGGGATTATCTAGCAAGAACAGGACGGCCTTCAAGAGGTATATTTTATCATGCGTCAGGGGACCGGCTGACGGCTTTTCAGCTACTGGCTGTACTGCGCATGGCTCTAAGGCATTTGGGCAGAGACCTTGAAACCAAGGAGAGGGGCTCTTCAAGTCCAAAGGGACAGAGCACCAAAATAACTGAATAGTTAAAAACAAAATTCCATTTGGACCAACTCTAAGTACTCCTTTTTAGGAAATAGTAGCATTTCTTACCCATACATCAATCATACAACTTCATACCAGGACCACAATCTTCATCTGGATACACAATAGAAACACTCTACTCAAAATGTGAAAGTACTTATGCACAAGTTTAATACATCGAATCATAAATTTAAAAAAAAAAAAAAATACAATACACATTGTAAGACATCATGACAAATATACAATAAATATTGTTAAAACCTCCTGACTGATTCAGTGAGTGCAAATTCATAAATGAACAAACCCCCTGGAAAAGGAAACTACAAAAGACAGTAAATTTTGTCTTTGGGTCGTTAATTTGAACTAGGACTTGACAACAACCAGCAGGGTAAAACCTTCACTGTCTTTATGGCCGCTACCACACATCAAATTTAACAAAACCTCTGCGTCGACGCGTTTCAGTGGCAATGTGTAAATAAGGCCACCTCCTTCAGGACTACAACATTTTTTCTCTCCTCATCCAAATTATTTCAAGTACATATGTTACTCCTAACCTAGAGAGACAACAAAAAAATAATAAATAAACAAATATATGAGAGAAGTCATGTTCCTCTTATTTTCAGGCCATTTTAATTACATTTCAACTTCATAAAATTACCCCCTACCCCCCTGTGTCTTCATACATATTGTCAACCCATGATTTAAACATTCCGGAGAGACTCTCTTTATTTTTGTTTGTGGTAAGTATTGTTATTAAACTCCTCTTTCCCACTATTACATACATTATTGTTTCTAATATTCATAAGTACTCGCACATCTCCCGAGAGAGCTCGATTGGGAAAACTGCATTTATACTGCATCCATTTATTCAAAACAGGTAAACACTCACTCTTTCGCTCCCACCTCATGACGTTAATCCCTACACTCACCGGTGCAACTGCACTCAGGTCAGTGTGGCTCCCACGTGGTTTAGGGAGATGTATACCAATTTCTTCAGTTTGTAGCTGAAAGATATATTAAACATCTGGCATCAGATACCTGCATTGTCATGTTATTTCAAAGGTATCTATATATCTAGATTATGAATCCAATACCTTTAATTCTTTGTTCTGTCGTTAAACAAGAACGGATATAGTTGAATAATTAATATTCTTATTAGGCGCCTCCCTGCATGGATAGAAGGTAAATTGGTTCATACATCCTGGATAGGATCATTAAATTCATTGCTACTGCTATCATTTAAAACTTTTTTACTCTCACCTCAAGTTATTGATAGTTATAACGAAATGGCACCAGTTCCCTATATAGGCTAAACCGCAACACGTCTCGGTTATTCTAGAGGGATAGGGTAAAAAAAGAGAGAGAGACATATATGTACCCGATTTATTCATCAATTAGGGGGCATTCTTTTAGTGATTATACCTATAATTGTTATCTGCTGTGTCTCACCTTATACTTTATATAGACCTCAAACACGAAAAAGAGGGCATCCGGTCACTCTTCACGTCTTTTAACCGGAGCACATCAGGTAGGCTGTAAATTAACAAGCGACACCATCTATATATATCTGTCCATTTGAGGTGTCTCGCATGTAAGACTACCCCACTGGTCCTCCCCCTGGTAGGACTTCATTCATTTTACCTCTACGACTGGTATGGAATGAGGTGCACAGATTCATTACTTATACTGTATGTCGCTATGGTAGTGGCTTGTTATATTTCTAGGGTAGTTTAAATTATTTTAGTGGGGGTTATTTTTTACTTTTAATTACTACTAAACCCCATGGGGAGTAAAATACCCTACCCAGGGTCTAACCACACCTCCCAACACTACATTGTCTCCTTACCTCTATAGCTCTAATGCACCCGCATACTCCGGTAATTCCGCTTCGTTGTTCAAACAATGGGTTTCCAGACGCCGGCAGTACGACCTGTTTTTATAGCAAGTTTCGCCTGATTGGAGGGGCACATTGTGATGACATCACAAGGCAGTCTCCACTCGAACCAAATTCCCAATGGTTGGAACCATAATAAGTATCCCGCCATATTGGAGTGACTATTTCGTATGTCTATATCGTTATCAGGCCTCAAATTTTAACATCCTTCTAAATGATCTTAAACAATGATGGATTACCGTCCTGTCAATTAACCACTCAATTTTCACTAATTGAGACTGCTGTTAAACTGTACTAATTTTTTATTTAAAAAAGGACCTGAAAATTGCATTTAAATAATTAGAAAGGTTTTGTATATGTATCAAGAAAATTACACTTACAATTGATTATTTTTATTATTGTTGCGATCCAAGAGGTAGAAGATACATAAGTTATTTACTATGTTCTCGTACCGGAAGTGTCCTATGCGCTACTTCCGGGTGGCGCTATCTTTGAATGGTTCTCATTGTTCACAACCATCTATAATTCCCTCCATAGGTGCGATCAGCAAGCTTTATCGTTAGTGCCATCTTGGACTGATCTTTTTACATCTTAATTCATCCTCTTTTGTCGACTTACCTCACTATAATTTACTTCCATTTTTTGCAACCATAAGGGCCGAATGTAAATAACACATACTTTTCGCAAACTGAAATAAAATAAAATGGCAACATATCTAAATATATTTTGTTTGATATTATTACACAGAGTATTTTTGCTACACAAAAAAGGGGTACATATTTAGATTGTATCTCACTATTTATATTTGGTTATACATGCCACAGTTCAATAACATAAACTAATAATAGTGATCGACCCCTGTATTATTACTCCCCATAGTTAAATATTAAAAAATAGTTTACTATTTGTAACCTATCAATCCCCATCTGGGACTGACATTCTCTGCTCCTCATATAGTTCGGGGCACAATTTGTATTTTGTCCCATGACTTCATCAAAGTTACAGTACTAAAGAGGATGGCAATTCCTAGAACAAAATTAGATAACCAGTTTCATCCAATCTTCCCTGGTGTTGAGACTTTGTCAATGGTATCTAGAATCGAAATGTACCATTGCTCCCTATTTTTTCTCTTAGCTTCTGTGTTTCCTCCTCTTTTGTTGGTAATACTTTTTTCGATCACAAACCATTCAAACTCTATGTGTTTGTGTCCGACCAAGTTATAATGCTCCACTAAAGGTGCATTATGTTTATTGGTCTTCAAGGCTGAACGATGTTCCAGTAACCGGAGTCTGAGTTCTCTCCCGGTTTCACCCACATATGCTAGGCCACATGGGCAGCGTAGTAGGTATACCACGTTACAGCTTCTGCAATTATTTAGACTTTTAGAGGTCATGGTGTAACCGTTGTAGATCAATGTCTTAGTTACCAAACAGTGGTCACAAATGCTACATGTCCCACATTTGTAATTACCTGGAACTCTGCCCATATGAAGAGTACTTTGTATCATAGGGCGCATGGCTCTAAAGGTATTAACCAAACTCTTGCGGATATTATCATTTCGCTTAAATGCAAAGAGTGGTTTCGGAAGTTTGATGTCATTACCTTCATTTAGGATGCTCCAATTTGAATTGACTACATTTTTCAGTTTATTACTAATGTTGGACAAGTGGCTCACAAATACAATTCTATTATTTGAAACCTCATCTTTCTTATTTTTCTCGACAGAGTTCTGCTCTAACATGCTTTCGCGATTATAAAACCTTGCACGTTTAAATGCATGTTTTATTAACTTCTTGGGGTATCCACGATCTAGAAGTTTGCTTTTTAAAATGTCAGAATGTTTGTAAAAATCATCTAAAGAGGAGCAGTTTCTCCGTAAGCGGAGGAACTGTCCAAATGGTATAATGTCCCTCTGGGCACGGGGATGGTAACTCCTGTAGTGTAATAACGTGTTCTTGTCCGTTGGTTTTGTAAACAATTCAACTGCTAGTGTGCCCTGTACATTTTTAATAGTGATATCTAAAAATTCACTACGCTGTTATTATAATCGGCCGTGAATCTAAGGTTTTGATCTCCCAGATTCAACCACTCCAAGAATTGTAATAGAGTGGTTTCTTCACCTTCCCAGATGAAGAAAATATCGTCAATGAAACGGCGCCTCACGAGAATATTCTCATAGAATAGCGCTGCCTCATTGAAGATATGCCTGTCCTCAAACATTCCTACATACAGGCAGGCCAGGCTGGGAGCACAAGTCGCTCCCATGCTTGTGCCTTTGCATTGAAGATACAGGTCTTCTTTGAACAAAAACATGTTATTTTTAAGCACCAGGGTAATGCATTCAATAACAAATTCCTTATTCGCTCCTCTCAAATCTTCAACAGTTAAAATCTCACTAATGACTTTAATAGTGTCGTCCTGAGGGATATTGGTGATCAGTCGATTAGACTATGGCAACTCCCTGCTTGTGGGAATAAGAGAAGACCTGGCATCAAAACTGCAGGTGGTCCAAAACACGGCAGCCCGCCTAGCCCTGAATAAGCCAGCACATACGCCCTCTGCTCCTCTCCTACATCAACTGCACTGGCTCCCCATCAGGAAGAGGGCCATCTTTAAATTGTTATGTACGGTGTTTTAGTCTCTACAGGGGATCGGCCCTGCCTACTTGAAGAAAAAACTTGAATTGTACCAACCAACGCGGCAGTTAAGACCTAGTAATCGCTCTCTACTCTGTACTCAGAGAATCAGAAAGGTCAAGACTGGTGGCCGGGCTTTTTCTCATCTTGCCCCTCAGCATTGGAATAGGCTCCCGGAGGAGATTCGTGCCTGCTCTACTTTCTCACGATTCAAGAAGCTACTTAAAACCTGGCTGTTTTAGACTCTACTGCCCATTTGGTGTCCCTCTCTCAGGCGCCGAGAGATCCCTCTGGGGATGATTCGCTGCGCCATACAAATGAGTAAATAAATGAGTAAATAAATAAAGAGCTTCTATGTCGAGGGTCACCAACCATTGTCTATTGTCATTAAAAGTGGTGCCCTCGATCATAGAAATAATATGAGCTGAGTCTCTCACATAAGACTTCTGTTTTAAAACTAAAGGTTTCAAAAAAGTGTCAGCATATTTTATGAAGTTGAAATGTAATTAAAATGGCCTGAAAATAAGAGGAACATGACTTCTCTCATATATTTGTTTATTTATTATTTTTTTGTTGTCTCTCTAGGTTAGGAGTAACATATGTACTTGAAATAATTTGGATGAGGAGAGAAAAAATGTTGTAGTCCTGAAGAAGGTGGCCTTATTTACACATTGCCACCGAAATGCGTAGACGCAGAGGTTTTTGTTAAATTTGATGTGTGGCAGCGGCCATAAAGACAGGGAAGGTTTTACCCTGCTGGTTGTTGTCAAGTCCTAGTTCAAATTAACGACCCAAAGACAACATTTACTGTCTTTTGTAGTTTCCTTTTCCAGGAGGTTTGTTTATTTATGAATTTGCACTCACTGAGTCAGTCAGGAGTTTTTAACAATTTTTATTGTATATTTGTCATGATGTCTTACAATGTGTATTGTATTTTTATTTTTTTTAAATTATGATTCGATGTATTAAACTTGTGCATAAGTACTTTCACATTTTGAGTAGAGTGTTTCTATTGTGTATCCAGATGAAGATTGTGGTCCTGGTATGAAGTTGTATGATTGATGTATGGGTAAGAAGTGCTACTATTTCCTAAAAAGGAGTACTTAGAGTTGGTCCAAAGGGAATTTTGTTTTTAACTATTCAGTTATTTGGGCAGAGATCCTGCCAGGTATGGCACACATTCTTTCCGCATTGGCGCAGCAACAAACGCAGCACGTTTAGGTTGGTCCTGGGACAGAATTCGCCAGATTGGGAGATGGAGGTCTAGGTGCTGCGAGAGATACGTGCGCAAGTAAGGGGTTGGGACCAAACAAGGGCAGGGACAAGAAACACTGGTACAGGAGTAGGAGAGGGATGGGGTCAGTTTGTACACTAATGTATTCTTTTATGTCGCAGGTTGTGTGAACGGCCCAGGAACCAAGATGGTTACCTGGATCGTGGGACATTCTTTCGTGCATTGGATGGCAAAATACGCAGATCAGTAGGTTTATGGTCGTAACCTGGGTCTGAGGAGCAGCCACCATGAAGTGTGTTGGTGGGGTAAAGGAGGTATGCGATGGGGGGCGTTATTGCCTTGACTGACAAAAATGGTGCTACAAAGAGGCTGCCCGGACATGTTGGTTCTACACTTGGGCGAAAACGATTTGATACGGCTATCAGGACTGGCCATTTTGCAACACATACAGAGGGATTTAGAGGCGATAAAATGCAATTTGGCTGGAAGGTGCTTAGTTTGGACTGAGTTTGTGCTGCGCAAATTGTGGAAAGGGCTGTTAAGAACGCAGCTGATGAGAAAGCCAGCAGGAAATTGAATAGGGCAATGAGAGTTTTCTGCCAAGCAAAGGGCATTCAGGTGATTGCTCATGTGGGGCTAAAATTGGAATAGCCGTTGTTGTTCAGGGACGATGGAGTGCACCTTTCGTAGCTAGGGAATGCCTACTACATGATGGAGGTGCGGGATGTGATTAGTAGGTTGTTGAACGAATCCATCTGGTGCCGCAGGAGAGAATGAAAGCAAGGCGAAAGGTGCACAGGATGGAGGGGGCAGGTAACCGCCCTACGGGGGTTCCCTGGTTGGCAGTACTTTGGAGGGGTGGTGAGTCACATATGGGCGCATCCACCCCTCGGGGTGAACAGGTGACTGATGGTGGGGTGCGGGATGCAAGAGAGCGACAGCAGGAAATTCAAGAGAGGATGTTGAAGGAAAAGTGAAGCGGTGAATGGGGAGATGGAGGAGGTCGCAGAGCGAAAGGAGCAGAGCGCAACAGGTGTGATGTTTTGAGGATGGTTGGGGTGAATGAGGGGGATGATGATGGAAAATGTTATAGTTGTATTGATGTTTTGTTTAATAATGGTAACTGTTACAACCATGTCCTAATAAAACGGCCCTTTACTCTTCAAGTAACAGCGTGGAGTGTAGTTACTGTGCGAAGTCGGGCCCCGGGGGAAGAAATGTTGCAGACCAGTTGTCCCCCAGGGTTCTTCGCGCAATAGGCCAGAAGGACATGCTGGGAAAGGGTCAAGGGGTTGGGCAATGGGAGGGATTAGGGTGGGTATAAAGGTGCAGGTAGGGAGGTTTCAGCCTCTTAGTGCACCTGGCATCAGCGGGAAGGGATAAGCAAAGTTAGTCCACCAACCCACCCTACAAGTCATTGGGGAAGGGATGCTGGTGTTGTTAGCGTGCCAGTTTAGGACAGGTTGTGGGCATTTTGGGTTAGCAGTACTTTGGAGGGGTGGTGAGTCACATACAGGTGTTTCCACCCCTCGGGGGGGAAACAGGTCAATGATGGCGGAGTGCGGGATGCAAGAGAGCGACAGCAGGAAATTCAAGGGAGGATGTTGGAGGAAAAGGGAAGCAGTGAATGGGGAGATGGAGGAGGTCGCAGAGTGAAAGGGGAGGAGCGCAACAGGTGTGATGGTTTGAGGATGGATGGGGTGAATGAGGGGGATGATGATGGAAAATGTTATAGTTGTATTGATGCTTTGGTTAATAATGTTAACTGTTACAACCTTGTCCTAAAAAAATGGCCTTTTACGCTTCAAGTAACAGCGTGGAGTGTAGTTATTGTGCGAGGGACGTGCCTGGGAGAAGACCGGGTCAAGAGCAGCCCATCAGCACCCGTCAGCAGCTGGAAGAAGGTGGGCTGGGCCACCCCTCTGAGACTTTACTTCTCTTCAGTCCACGGTTTGAAAATTTGTATTTTTTGTCTTGTTTAATATTCACAAAAGTGTTGGCACTATAATAATGGGTAAGAGAAAGTCTACATCCAGCAAGGACAACACTTTGACAGGCCCTATAGTTTCCTATCTTACCAATGCTATGGGGGCCATAGAACAGGAAATTGGCTCTGTTGAAGAACGATTGTACTCAGTCATGAAACCAACAACTGGGAATGACCCCAGTAAAGAGGCCAGACTTCCCATGGCAGTGGCTCAGATGCCTAGTTCCCCCCTACGGATGCTTTAAATAGAAAAGAAATATCCATGTGTGGTAGATTCCTCTGATGAAATTGTTCCTTTGGTAGCTATGCCTACCTTCCCAACCATATCAGAGTTCTACTGTTCACTGCCTCTGGCCAAAAAGAAGCCCCCCCCCAGAGTAGGAAGAGCAAGCCTGCCCAGATACCCAAACAATAGCGGCCTCTGTTTGGGGTGGAAAACCTGCTCCTAGAACTGGAGCAGAGTAAAAACTTGATTCTTTTGAAAGCAAAGTGTCTGATTTTATTAATATTGCTCTTGGCAGGTTGGACTCACTTGAGAACCTTGTTAAGGGACTTAGCACATGCATACAGCCCTCTAGGCATTTGACAAGTGATATTTGCATAACAACCCCAAAGGACTGGGAATTGACTAGACGGCGTAGGGACATTCCAGCCTCTTTTAGAAGCCCAGACAGCACCCTGCTCCAAAGAATTTCTTCGACCACCTTTGAAAAATTAAGGCTCAATGAAATGAAATGAAATAATTATTTATAGAGTGCACCTACAGCCCGAGGGCGTCTAGGTGCTGCCTGCTGTAGAGGAGACAAATGAAAAGACCACAGTGCCAAGAAGAGAAACCAGTCCCAAAGACAGATCAGTGATTAAAAAGCCAAGTTTTCAGGCCTCTTCTGAAAGCATAAAGGCTTCTACAGGCCTTAAGGGAGAAAGGCATGGAGTTCCATCTTTTTCCTGTGCAGTAAATAAAACTTCTGCCACCCAATTTTTGATTTTGCAAGCCATGACATTGCTTGCTGATGAGTAACACAAGGATCTGGAAGGATGGTACCGAATACCTTTTTGTTGCAGGTAGTCAGGGCCAATGCCATTAAGAGCTTTGAAGGAGATACAAAGGGATTTAAAAATTATCCGCTTATGTATCTGCAACCAATGATGCTGGGCTAGGGCGAGCGAGCCAGAATGGTATTTAGAGATTCTTAGTACCAAACGAGCAGCAGCATTTTGCAAGACGAGGATCCTATTTAGAAATTTCTGCTCCAAGTTGACATAAAGTGCATTGCAATAGTCTAGCTTCAAGAGCACAAGAGCATTGGCCACCAGTATTTGTACATCTTGGGAAATGAAGGGGAAGATCTTCCTCAGCATCTTTAGGATGGAAAATGAAGAGGAGGTCAAGGAATTGATGTTTTTCTCGAAGGCCAGTTTATCTTCAAAAACAAAGCCAAGGGTCTTCGCTTTAGACACTGGGGTAGGCAGAGCGCCTAATTCCTGTGGCCACCAAGTGCGGGACCAGAAGGAAGAATTGTTGCCCAACAGTAATACTTCAGTTTTCCTGGAATTAACCTTTAGGCAGTTATTATTGGACATTCAACTGCTGATCATCTGCGTACATCCAAAGAATCCATTAGCTGAGACTTCTGGATTACTGGAGACTGAGACGATAATTTGAGTATTATCTGCGTAGCTAACGACAGAGGAAACCTAGCTGTATAATTGATGTGATCGGGGGTAACATAAATATTAAACAGCATAGAGATCAAAGCAGAGTCCTGCGGAACTCCGCATGACAGCGTAAAGAAGTTAGAGGAAAAGTCATATGGAGTCCCAAATTGCACCCTGTCTGTCTGACATTGGGATATTAGCTGCATCCCTGATGTCAATGGAATGGAGTCTGTTGAGCAATATCGTATGGTTGACTGTGTCGAATGCAGCCAAAAGATCCAGAAGAATCAGGTCTGCATTCGATCCTGCATCGAGAATGGCTCTTAATTCTTCTGAATTGATCAGTATTTGTTGAGTGCGGCTTATCACCCCGAGGGGTATCCATGCACTGGGGTGCGGTGAGCCTTAGTCGAAGAGCCAGGTTTTTAATTTCTTCCTAAAGTTGGTGGGAGAGGGGGAGGTGCAGAGATGGAGCGGGGGGTTGCTAAAGGACTTGGTGGCGAGGTAGGAAAAGGAACAACTTCCACTGCGGCCTGCCAGATGCGGGGAATATGTGCGAGGGACGCAGATCAAAGACGTCTGGTAGGCTGGTGGAAGGTCAGGCTGTGGTTGAGGTAAGCAAGTCCAGCGTTTGTGGAGGGCCTTGTATCCGTGGGTGAGAAACCTTGACTAGCATCTCTTCTTGACGGGAGCCAGTGGAGGTTTCTGAGGAGTGGGGTGTGCTGGGTCATTTTAGGAGGTCCCAGCGTAGAGTGCATTTCTGTAGTCCAGTCGGCTGGTGATGAGGGCTTGGGTGACTGTCTTCCTGGTGCTGATGGGGATCCATCTGAAAACCTTATGAAGCATGCGGAGGGTGTGGAAGCAGGAGGAGGCTACTTCATTGACCTGGCATTTCATGGAGAGTTGGTTGTCCAGGATGATGCTGAGGTTGCGGGCATGGTTGGTGGGGGTGAGAGCAGGGCCAAGTGCAGGGGGCCACCATGTGTCATTCCAAAGGTAAGGTTTTGTTTCCAAAGATGAAAACCTCTGTCTTGTCTGTGTTGAGTTTCAGGCAGTTGTATTTTCTCCAGTTGGCGACATTGGTCATGGTGTTCTGGAAGTTGCGTCTGGTAGTGCCGGTGTCTTCCGTAAGGGAGAGGATGAGTTGGGTGTCATCAGCGTATGAGACGATGTTGATTCCGTGCGTGCGGACGATGTCAGCCAAAGGGGTCATGTAGGTGTTGAAGAGGGTGGGGCTGAGCAATGATCCCTGGGGGACTCCACAGATGATGTTCTTGGGTTCGGAGGTGAACCGTGGGAGGTGGATTCTGAAGCCGCTATTAAGGCTGACTCAGTGCTGTGTTCAACCCTAAAGCCAAACTGAGCATGATCCAGCAGGCCTTTAGCCTCCAGGACAGTGATCACTTCCTTATTAAGAGACTTTTCAATGATTTTTGAAGGAAAAGGAAGGCGGGAAATTGGCCAAAAGTAGCTAGGGTCCGAAGGTGACACATTTGGTTTCTTCAGTGAGGGAAGAATTGAAGCAATTTTCCAGGCTTTAGGGGAGTAGCCTTGATGGATCATCTCATTAAAAATAATTGCCATATGATAAGCGAGTGCATTGGGGGCCAATTGCACAATATTAGGGGGGCAAGGGTTTAATGGGAACCTGATTTTATTGACAGAAGAAGGTACCAGACTTGATCCGTCGATAAGGATGAGAATTAATAAAAAAGGGTAGGAACCGGGCCAGTGTCATCATTGTTACTGAGGTAGCCAGGTGAGCTTTCTGGATCGACCTCCATTTCAGTGGGCTCAGGGATGGAAGGGTCAAGGTACTTGTTATCGTAAATCCATTATAGATGTCTTCGACTTTAGATATAAAGAACGAAGCAATGGAATCACACAATACTTGGTTGCTCACAATTTTTGACTCAATCAGATAGTTTATTCACAGTACTAAAAAGTTCCTTTTTAGAGTTTTTATCCATTTTAATCTGATTTGTGTAATATGAAGATTTTTCTGCTACTACCAATGCTTTGTATTAGTTCATTTTAAGTTTATAACGGTCTTGTTCAGAGCTCCATCTACGCTCCTGTTGCCTACAAGCCTGCTTGCATTCTCTAAGTTTGTCTGAGAACCAGGGCTGTGAAGCTGAGACTCTCTTGTTAGTAATGATTTTTTCTGGAGCTAGCTGTTTTAGTGTAGAGTTTAACCATAGGTGATAATTAGAGGTAGCATGATCAAGGCTTGTAGAGGGGGTAGGAGTGGAGATCTCTAAAGATTCTGCTAATTTGACCGGATCTAATTTATGCCAGGGATGAATTCTTCTAGATATTGGCTTGGCTATGGGCTTCAAGAGGAAGACTGGAGTCCCACTTTGGATCAGCACCGCGTGATGGTCCGACCAAGTAAGCAGAAGAGAGTATGTGAACATTAGCGAGGTGTTGGCTGAAAAGATTCCATCCAGTCTGTGTCCAGCTCAGTGAGTGTTGGTACTAACCACCTGTTTTAGCCCTAAACTGCCCATCAGATCTATGAAGGTTTCAGAGTCTTTGTCCTTGTTGTTTTCTAAGTGAAAATTGAAATCACCTACGATAGTATAGTCGGCAAAGTCAAATTTAGTGTCCTGCCAGTTGCTGATTAAGAATATAAAAGGAGCCCTCTGGCCTGGCGAACGATAGATTAAGGTTCTGAACGAGGAGCTTTTGGTGAGAGCAAACTTGAAGGAAAGTAATTCACAGTTAGAAGTACAGCTAACTGGTGTAAAAGCAGCAGGTAAAGTGTTGCGCTAAATAATCGCGAGACCCCCACCCTTCTTGACTGTTCTATTGTGCCTATGGCTAGAGAAATCATGCCAAATGGGGAACTTGAAGCTGCACCGGGGGCCACTACTGCATACGCACATGTGGGGAGTGGGGGGTATTCTCAAAGGGCTTATTCTAATGATCTCTCAACTTTGCAGTTGCCCCCTGAATCCACTCCTTATGTGCTGGTTCTTAAAGAAGTTACTCCATTGAGACCAGATTTATCTGAGAGTCATGACAAGTTAGTAAACAATGTTGTGCACTGGATTTGTAAACAAAGTGGTGCACTGGATCAATGGTAGAGTGGGTGGCCCAGGGCAACTTCATAAACAAATAAATCTTGTGCAAAGAGTTTCAATGGTAGGCAATTATCCCAAACTGGATAGCAGTGATTGTATTGTTGTAAATTTCAAGAATAGACTAATTGTGCAGGACATTTTGGGCAGGCTTATTTACACACCCCAACCACAAATGAGGTACTCCCCTTGGGCTTCTTCTACAGACCAGCATGCCATCTCACTTTGATATCTTCTCATGTACCACGTCCTGTTATTATTACAAACAGGTTTTCACCTCTGTCACAATTAGATCAGCTGGATTTACTTCAAAATATGGGCATTGCTCTTAGTCCATTAGACCACTCAGCTGCAGGATGACAGACTGATAGTTTTTCAGTCGCCATATCTAACTTAGTACATCCTGCTGTGAGTTTAGTAGGGGAGACTACTCCCAGGAATTGCTCTCAGTGTCGAATAGACAAAACTATAAGGTTAACTTCATGGAATGTGGCAGGATTGGCAGCCATGATGACAGATTCTAATTGGCTATATTTTATTAAATGTCATAAAGTACTCTGTATGCAGGAAACTTGATTAGCAGAAAGTGTTTTTATTGATGGCTTTGTTACATATTTTACACCCGCTATACCGGGGTCTATCGGGAGGGCCAAGGGAGGTTTAATTATACTAGTTTCTCTCACTTTTTCAGGACGGGTCACATGGACGAATCTTGATTCTCCCCTTTACCAAATTTTGCTGATATGCTGCCACTCAAATTATGTCCTACTAATCAATTTTTAAAATAATGTTTTTGATACAAGTGATTCTGTCATGATGAAATCGTTACATGGCCATCAGAGACTGAACATTACTGATTGTATGGGTGGGTGATTTTAACACGAAACATTGTCAACTATCTCCCATAGAGTCCCATGGCATGGTGGCTGCTGGAGAGGACTCCATCACGCATTTTTGTCACTCCCTATATGGAGATTGATTGAATTTGCTCCTCATGAAATGTAACCTGGTGTTCACCTTTGATTCTTTGACTACAGACCCAGTCATCAGCCCCACTTCTGTAGGGAAGGAATGCTCTAGATTAATACACTTTATTCTATTTTCTCAAAACCTCAGGAGCTGGATTTAAGATTATGTATTATTAGTGATCATAAGCTGATAGCTATTTCGATCAGCAACACCTTTTTCACAAAAAGCCAGGTGGTGATGAATCCCCTACTGTTGGTCCGTACTAGTAATAAAGGGATGATTATGAGCTGGCCTAAAGTTGTGGAAAGCTTATGTCTCTCTGTCCTAGTGAGCACAACTTATTCCGATTTCTTGCTATGTCTAGATTAGGCCTGGGCGGTGAACTCCACTCCGTTCGCTGAGTTTGCCGAGTTTTCTGCACTCCGTGCTCCGCGGAGCTCGCGGAGTACAGAAAACTGCGCTCTGCATAGTGCAGCGGAGTTTTTTCCCCGCTCGCGCTCATTAACGGTAAGATCGCGAGCTGCTGCTCGAGTAGAATTTCTACCCGAGCGACAGGAAAACCAGCGCGAACGGCAGTTCGCACTGCACTCTGCCACTTACGGAACTCCGTGGCGTTTTTTTGTCACTTTGCGGAGTTCCGCGTAGTGAAACTCCACGAACTACGCCCAGGCCTGGTCTAGATGAGAATAATGTTGGGGGGGCCAGGACAATCAGCAGCTATGATAGAATCTGTGAGAAACAATATGAGATACTTACAGTCACAAATAGTACTCACAAAATGAAACAAGTGAAATGGTTTGACTCTAGTTGCACAGAGGCCAAAATCAGCTGTTCCTAGCGCTTAAAGCAGTTCATAGAGATCCAGAACAAGTATGCAGCTGTGGGAAGGTGTACAAAAGGGGGTTAATGGCCTGGAAAAAACAGTAAGAGAAAAAGCCTATCTCACCTAAACAATGGCTAGTGCACTCAAAGAGAACAAACTCTTTTGGCAGACGATGAATCGTAATTTCTTTGAGAATACTCATGAAACTGAGCTGGATACAGGGATTCCTGCCGGAAAGACTGGTAAGATATTTTACACAGTTATACTCATGCCCAGCCTCAACCAAGGGTTCTTCACCTACTGAGATATAGGTGCATTCTCCTACAGTATCTCTAACTCCTTTTTTGCCCTCCCTTGGATTAGAGATTTAATTGAACAGATACAATTCATAGATGACCGGCAAGGAAAGCTTCAGGGCCGGATGGAATACCTGCAGATCTTTTAAAGGCAAATATGCCCTTGTGGGCTTCCCTTCTGATCAATGTTTTGATGGCCTCTCTAACTACAGGCCCTCCCAAAACTAGGTCACACACAATTATTGTTACTATCTTCAAGAAAGGCTCCAAGAGAAATCCACAATGTTACTGCCCAATTTCTCTAATCAATTCCACCACTAAACAAACATTTACAATGCAATAGGTCTTGCAGTTGTGAGTTTTTGAGCTATTGGCATTGTAAATGGCAATGCCTTTTATAATATTTAAAGGCATTGGGCCAGATTCACAAAAGTAATCCGAGACAAAATCCTAACTTTACGACTTTCGGTATTCACAGAAGGCATTTAGGAGTACTAAAGTTAGGATTTTGTCTCAGTTAATCTTAAGTTTTGGTCTTAAGTTAAACTTAAGACAAACTTAAGTTTAACTGAGACAAAATCCTAACTTTACGACCAGGATATTGTCTCAGTTAAACTTAAGTTTGTCTTAAGTTTAACTTAAGACCAAAACTTAAGTTGAACTGAGACAAAAGCCTAACTTTAGTACTCCTAAATGCCTTCTGTGAATACCGAAAGTCGTAAAGTTAGGATTTTGTCTCAGATTACTTTTGTGAATCGGGCCCCTTGTCATTTACAATACCAATAATTCAAAGTTTTGCAAAAGCAATACCTATTGTATTGCAGAGCGCAGTGTCCTTGAAGTGGACGCAGCGTTCATTATTAAAGTTTTTTTTTTTTTTTATGAAACCGAGCGCGGTGTCCCTGAAGCGGGCGCCGCACTCAACTACAAAGTTTAAAAAAAATTTTTTACCTGGGCGCGGTGTCCTTAAAGCGGGCGCCGCGCTCAGCATGCAAGTTAGAGCGGCATAGCGCTCTATAAGAAAAGCGGAGCCATTGTCCCCATCAGTGTAAATGAACAAAATAGTGCTCACCCACTAGATAAAGCAGACCGTGTAACAAGCCAAGCAAAAGGTCCAGTTGTTATGGGCGGTAACAAATGCAGACAAGGCGGTACCAAGGAGGGACTAACAAGCCTATTTACCAATCAGAAGCCAGCATTTACGAAGGACAATGACACAAGCCAATGACAAATATGGGTGGAGAGTGGGCGGGGCTTCCAGTGCATACTCTAATACAGCATTCTTCGCATAGTGAGCAGCGCATGTGCGCTGCCGCTAGTCTCGACCCAAAAAGTCAAAAGGGACATGGTGGAGCAGCCTCCTTGCCCTGACATTCATTCCTAAATAGATATACAAGCGGGTCAGGACAAGCAGTAAAAACCATCAATCAGACAGTGATGAGTGGCACTGACTTCTGGACAAATTGTCATTGGCGTCTAAACTTTGGCTGTCCCTTAAAGAGTTCCAGTCAGTGGTAACTGTGGGTAAACAGACATAATATCGAATTTTTAATATCGAATTGCCAAAATATCGAGTTGTAAATATAGAATGGACAGAATATCAAATTGCCAAAATATAGTGGTTAAGAATATCGAAATTCAGGTAAGAAATATCGATTGTCAAAATATCGACAGTCATAATATAGTTGTTAAAAATATCGAATTTTTTATAGTGTTTTAATTGTTAGTATATGTGTTAAAAGTATGTATTATTTTTGTAATGTATGTTTTAATTTTTTTAAAGTAATGAATTTTATGTTATTTAATTTTTGCGTAATTTAATTCTGTAGCGGGTTGTGGGTTTATAGGGGAATAGGGTGGGAAGTAATTTAATTATAGTAAATTAAATATTAATTTTTCGGAATTATTAATTATATTTAATTTAATTTTGCGTTTTAGTTCTGTAGCGGGTTGTGGGTTTATAGGGGAATAGGGTGGGAAGTAATTTAAATTTAATTAAGTAATTATTAAATTTTATTTATTGGTATTGATAAATAATTCATTGTTAATTAATTATTAATTGGTAATTAATTTTTATTAATTGGTAATTAATTGTTATTAATTGGTAATTAATTTTTAATAATTATTTAATTGATAATTATATTAATTGTATTAATTCATTATTCAGAGTGGGTTGTGGGTTTATAGGGGAATAGGGTGGGAAGTAATTTAATTGTAATTCAGTAATTATTTTATTTTTATTTATTGGTATTAATTATTAATGTATTGTTAATTAATTCTCATTTGGTAATTAATTTTTATTAATTGGTAATTAATTTTTATTAATAGGTAATTAATTTTTAAGAAATAATATTTATTGGTATTTAGAATTAATTATTAAATATTTTGTAATTGGTAAGTCATTTTAATTAATTTTTTATTGGTATTGATAATTATTTTATTTTTATTAAAATATTAAATCATTATTTTCCCTACTGTTGCACTCTTTGGAGTGGGAATAGTAATTTTTACCCCTACGCTATCCAACGCTTCCCTACTGTTGCACTCACTGGAGTGGGAATAGTAATTTTTACCCCTACGCTATCCAACTCTTTCCCTACTGTTGCACTCTCTGGAGTGGGAATAGTAATTTATACCCCTACGCTATCCAACGCTTTCTCTACTGTTGCACTCTCTGGAGTGGGAATAGTAATTTTTACCCTCCCGCTATCCAACGCTTTCCCTACTGTTGCACTCACTGGAGTGGGAATAGTAATTTTTACCCTCCCGCTATCCAACGCTTTCCCTACTGTTGCACTCTCTGGAGTGGGAATAGTAATTTTTACCCTCCCGCTATCCAACGTTTTCCCTACTGTTGCACTCTCTGGAGTGGGAATAGTAATTTTTACCCCTACGCTATCAAACGTTTTCACTACTGTTGCACTCTCTGGAGTGGGAATAGTAATTTTTACCCTCCCGCTATCCAACGCTTTCCCTACTGTTGCACTCACTGGAGTGGGAATAGTAATTTTTACCCTCCCGCTATCCAATGCTTTCCTTACTGTTGCACTCACTGGAGTGGTAATAGTAAATTTTACCCTCCCGCTATCCTACGCTAAAAATATTGAATATTTTTTATAAATATTACGTTAATATATATATGTATTAAAAAATTAAAATGTATGTTTATTTTTTTTTTACTTACATTAATTATATATTAATTTTAAAGTTATTTAAGTATTTTTAAGTATGTTTTAGTTAATTATATATATTATTTCATTAATTTTACATTACTTTTAAGATATTTAAAAAATTCGATATTTTGACTAACTATATTTTTTACAACTATATTTTGGATTCGATATTTTTGTACTTACCTGTTTGTAGATAGGGATTCGATATTTTGGCATTCTATATTTTTACTTCGATATTGTTGTAGGTCGATATTCTTGTAATCGATATTCTGTCAGTGATCCGTAACTGTGTACCCGAGTTATACGAATCCACTTTCCATGGAAAGCAGAAGGATATGAGAGAGCCATAAATCAATACATAGTTTGTGTTTTGAGAGCAGAGGTCAAAATAAGCACGAGGCTGGAATATATATCCAGTGTGGTGTATTAAAAGACAGGTATCTATTATTCTGAGTACATCCCCGTGAGGATAAACATTAACAAACCAGTAGTTTAGGCTTTTGCACAGTGCCAATGTTTTCTCAAACTTTTTTAGGACAAATAGAAGAAGTACAGCTTTCAAAGCAGCAGTGCAAGCTTCCTTCCCATACAGAACTGTTGCAACTTTAGGAGAAGGAACACACAAGCTCCACCCTTACACACATAGGCATAGTACAAACAGGAAGCAGGAGTACATGCTCCACTCATAAACAGAACAGGAACAGTTTTAACAGGAGTAGAGCAAGCTTCCTCACACACCTAACACATTCTGCTCTGACAACAGCAATTCAAACTCCCCTCAAACCGAAAAGGTACAGCTTTAGGCAGCAACAGTGCAAGCTTCACTGATAAACAAAACAAGTACAGCTTTAGATTCAGCACTGCAAGCCCCCCCCACACAGAGAACAAGTACAGCAGCCACGCAAGCTCCACTCAAACAGAAATGATACACCTTTAGCAGTAGCATAAGCTGTACTCATAAGAGCAATGTAAGCTCCACTCATCAACAGCAGCCGTTTAAGCTTCAGTTATAAACAGAACAGCTTCAACAGCCATACTACGAGCTCACTTACACACATAATACCAGGTCCAGCACAGGGAGCAGCAGTGCAAGCCCCACACATAAATAGAACTGTTACACCTCTAGATTCAGCACAACAAGCTCCCCAAACAGAGAACATCTACAGCAAAGCCATCAGCAGTGCAAGCTTCACTCATAAACAAATCAGGTGCAGGTTTAGATTCAGCACTGCCTACTGCTCTACAAAGAAAACAAGTATAGTACATGCAGCAGCAATGCAAGCTTCACTCATAAACAGTTTTCTAATTAGCACTGTTTGCTCCTCCACAAAAAGAACAAGTACAGCACAGGCAAGCAGTGCAAGCTTTACTCATAAACAGCTTTAGATGCAGCACTCCATGCTCCTCCACATAGAGAACAAGTAGACGTGTGCAAGCTTCACTCATGAAAAGCTTTAGATTCAGCACTGCCTGTGATCCGCATAGAACAAGTAGAGCACAGGCAGCAGTGCAAACAGCTTGAGATGCAGTACTGCATGCTCCTCCACACAGAGAACAAGTAGACTTGTGCAAGCTTCACTCATGAAAAGCTTTAGAGTCAGCACTGCCTGCCATCCACATAGAACAAGTAGAGATCAGGCAGCAGTGCAAGCTTGACTCACTAACTGCTTTAGATTCAGCACTGCCTGATCCACCACACAGAGAACAAGTACGGCACAGACAAGCAGTGCAAGATTCACTCATAAACAGCTTTAGATGCAGCAGTGCATGCTCCTCCACACAGAGAACAAGTACAGCACAGACAAGCAGTGCAAGCTTCCCCCATACACAGCTTTAGATGTAGCACTGCCTGCTCCTCCACACAGAGCAACAGCAGTGCAAGCAGTGCAAGCTTCACTCATAAACAGCTTTAGATTCAGCACTCCCTGTCATCCACAGAACAAGTAGAGCACACACAGCAGTGCAAGCTTCACTCACTAACAGCTTTACATTCAGCACTGCCTGCCATCCACACAGAGAGCAAGTAGAGGACAGGCAGTAGTGCAAGCTTCACTCATAAACAGCTTTAGATGCAGCAGTGCATGCTCCTCCACACAGAGAACAAGTACAGCACAGATAAGCAGTGCAAGCTTTACCCATAAACAGCTTTAGATTTAGCACTGCCTACTTCCCCACACAAAGAACAAGTACAGCACAGGTAGTAGTGTAAGCTTCACTCACAAACAGCTTTAGATTCAGTACTGCCTGCTCCTCCACACAGACAACCAGTAGAGCACAGGCAGCAGCAGTGCAAGATTCACTAACAAACAGCTTTAGATTCAGTACTGTCTGCTCCTCCACACAGAGGACAAGTAGTGCACAGGGAGCAGCAGTGCAAGCTTCACTCACAAACAGCTTAAGTTTCAGCACTGCCTGATCCTCCACACGGAGAACAAGTACAGCACAGGCAAGCAGTGGAAGCTTCACCCATAAACAGCTTTAGATTCAGCACAGCCAGCCATTCATACAGAGGACAAGTAGAGCACAGGCAGCAGTGCAAGCTTCACTCACACACAGCTTTATATTCAGCACTGCCTGCTCTTCCACACATAGGACAAGTACAGTACAGGGAATATCAGTGCAAGCTTCACCCGCGCACAGCTCATGTACAACCAGAGCAGTGTCCGCTTTCCTCACTTAGAGATCAGTTAAAGACGTAGCTGCGTCGGGTTCAATCAACTTCTTAAATATAGAACAGACGCAGTACTGTAAGCAAACATCATTAAAAAGGCATTTCAGATTCGGATCGGGCACTGGTACGACAGCAGTCATGCCACTTTCCCTGGCGCCGAGCGAGTACATTAAAGGCAGCCGCACTGCAAGCTTCATTTACACACACACACCACAAGTACAGCTGAGGCATTCCTCACTCACAAACAGGTACAATGGCAGCAATTTACTCTGTTTTTGATACACCGAGCACATACAGCACAGACACCAACAGTGAAAGCTTCCCTCGCACACAGGACAAGCGAAGCATGGACATGGGCAGTACAGGCTTCCTTCATAGACATAACAAGTACAGTGCAGGCAGTCGTATTCCAACTTTCCTGCACAGAACACAAGAACCACACAGATATCAACGGTACAAGCTTCCCTCGCACAAGGAACAGGTCCATCTTAAACAACAGCATTGAAATTGTCTCTCATTCACACATCAGGTACATCACAGGCAGAAGCATTGCAAGCTTCTTTAATCCTTGGGGCACACAACACAAGCTTCTTTGGGCACACGACAGGTATGAAACAGACAACATTGCAAATTTCCTTCACATGCAAACAGGCGTTCAAGCTTCCTTCATGTACCTAAAGGGTGAAGCAGATGCCCTAGCCACAAAAGTTCCTCGCACACAGAAAATATCCATGTGACTTAATGGCAAGAGCGGCTGACTTTGGAGGTGGGGAACCGGGTTCGAGTCTGGCGGGAGGCTCAAGCATCCTGTGATTCTGGGCAAATCACTTAATCTCCCCATTCCTAAAAATGAATGTGTACATCTGTAATGCACTGGTGCTCATGTAAAGCGCTCTGATACCTTCCGGTCGAGTTTGCGCTATATAAAATTGCAAAAAATAAAACAGCTAACAACACTGCAAACTTCCCATAGACACAGAAGAAGGACATGGTGGGCATCACCAGTGCAGGCTTCCCCTCACAGGTGCAATGCATTCAACAGCAGCGCAAGCTTTCATCCCTAGGGCATGTAGGGCAAAAGACAGCAGCAGTACAAGCTCCATTTCAACTCAAAACAATGAGTGAACTGGAAGCAGTTGGCCATGTTTAACACTCACAGCTGAAACATTCAGGATCTGTGTATGTGTATCTGATACACGGCATGTAAATCACATTGTGCACCAATGCAAGCTCTACTCTACAGAACAGGAACAGCAAAGAAAGCATTCCTCGGACACTGAACACAGGCAGCAGCAGTGCAAGCTTCTTTCACACAAACAGGGTGAGCAAAAATGTGCAAGCTTAATTCTCAGTAGCTGCTTAATTCACAACAATCGCCCATGTGCCTCAGCTCACCAATGTATGGACAAAGCAAAGGCGTGAAAGTTAAATTTGGTCCAAGCAGCCACCCCGCTATCATTGGTTAAGGTAACAGCACTGATTCCTTGCCCATCCAGTCCTGCACCTCACTGCTGAAACTGCCAGAAAGACTGTATATAAGCAGGCTATTGGAATTATGCGACAGGGGGAGAATCAATTTATGTAGCAGAGTTGACTATATTATGCGGCAAGAGAAGACAAATTATGCATCGTGATGATGTGAATTTTGTGACAGTAATACTTCATT
Organism: Calotriton arnoldi; assembly: GCA_963921515.1. Taxonomy (NCBI): domain Eukaryota; kingdom Metazoa; phylum Chordata; class Amphibia; order Caudata; family Salamandridae; genus Calotriton; species Calotriton arnoldi. Next base: position 1,266,491 of record CAWUFW010004584.1, on the reverse strand, counting down.
ATTTTGTTATTTTTACTCATGTTAACACAGTATGGGCAGTGCTTTTAATACTGTTCGGCTCTGAGTACCTGCACTTCTTTAGTTTGAAAAGGAGAGTACCAGCACTTCTCCTCACTGCTGTAATACATTTAATGGGAGCATACGGGCACTTCCCAGGAGCAAACAGATACTCTAAATAGTGAGTACCGGTGCTCCTATATTTCCATTTAAAGTACTAAGGGGCTCATTACGATGGCGGGCGGAAGCACAACCGCCGTGCTGGCGGATGCAAAAACCACCAGTTACCGCCGGCACGCAGCAGTCCACACGCCCGCCCAATTACGATGCGAAAAGCAGGCCAAACACCGCCGGCAAGCCAGCAACACCGTCCGCCATCAAAGTGCGCCCGTACACGTAGCGGCGCAGCACAACTGACACACACCGTCCGACGAAACACGTCCCGCCCGGCGTATAAATTACGATGCCGCAAACAAACGGCTCCCACGGCTAAGAGACACCGCACGTGAAAGAGAGGCGGTAACACGGACGCAGAGCACGGAAAACGAAGAAGCGGCATCCCGAGCATGAATCCAGCACTGCAGGCCCTCCCCATGCTTCTGCTGATGCACCACCAAGGACGCAACGCACCGCGGAGACGCAGGTAGGCACACACACAAGTGCACGCAAACAGCGCACACAGTGCAAGGGCGGAAAAGCGGACAACCCCCACCAGCGCGTGTACACTACACATCCACCATCGCATCCACATATGACACACAGGCCAAATCCTAACATCGCGGAACACATGTGTACACACCACCTGGGACTAGGAACCAACCACCCCGTCACGGCCACAAAGCGCCGATGACGCCGCCACACATGCGCACAACGCAGAGGCCAACCGCAGCGCCATGCATGCGTCGCACACAGACACAGGGACACAACCAAGCAGCACACACATCAGCCCCACCCCGAACGCACATGACACGTGACAGGCCGGCCACAGACATGTCCCCAACGCACAAATCACGGACAACACCCAACGCCACACAACCGACGCACACATGTCAGTGAAGTCACGCAACAGCAGGACACCCCCCAGTGTAACAAACATGGCGTAGCACACAGCGGCGGCAACACCAACTAGGAGAAGCAGGGCCCCTTCGGGAAGAGGAACGCCAGTACCACACTGGAAAACCCATACCACCCTGCACATATGAACAAGACATATAAAACGGAACACCAAAGAGCCCGGGGACCGACAACAGGTGGCCCAAGAATAACATTCACACACAAGGCCCAACGCAGAGCGGAAAGGCAGCCTGCCGCCCACACAAGGGAGAGCAGACAGCACTGAATGACCTTCCATTCCAACTCCGAAACCACAGCCCTACGACAGAAGCCGGTGAATACAGCCATTGTCCAAGAATAGACCAACACAGGCATGCCGAGGAGACCGACCACAGGGCAGATAGCGCATATCACAGAAGCACACAACGGACGGGGAAGAAACAAGAAAACACTCCCCCATGTCGGCCACATGCAAGTTAATTGGAAGGAGTCACACAGCACCGACCTTGAACTGTCTGAGAAGCATGTGGGAAGAGGGCCCGTGTCCTCCAAACAAGCAAACAGAACACAAGTCCTGTCTCCCCACGACTACACAGAGCTCACAGCAACCCCGGAGCGTGCACATTGCAGACTGCACACACAGCCGGAGCACGCCACCTCTACGAACCGCTGCGAAATGGCAACCGCAACACACCTACCCAACTACGCCGAACAGCTCAAGCTGTACAAAACCAACCTGTTCCATACATTGGGATGCGATCTCCTGTCCCTGCTGAACGTAAGTTACCGACTGACTTACCGCATCACATTGTTCAGCTGCGTCATGCCCGTCTTCTACTGTCGGAGGTGTCCCTACCAGCATCCCGTCGAGATATGCCTCTCCAACCCGGCATGTCTGAAGGCGGACCTGCTACCACTACTCCTCCCTCTGGACGCACACGACAGGGCCTGCTCTGCCTATGGGGGCATGGCGTATGTGGCCAACATCGCACCCGCACTGAAATGGGACCACTGTGCCTCCACACGACGGATCATCGAGAACAGCTACATCGAATGTCACCCAGCATGCCCCATCATGCTCCTCCAAGGGACAACCTACGAACAACACCTTGACAGCCACCATCCGCTTCATTGGCTGGCAAACATGTACACCACCAATGACATGGAAGCCCTGCTGGACGGCATCGCATACCTGACAACCTGTAAATACGTCGGACCACAACGCAGGTTCCCCGAGTGACCTATGAAGTCCAACCCCGCACCCATGCTCAGCTTCCGCACGGACTGGCCAGTCACCACCACAACAGCCATACCAAACGACCGGCAACTGTAACCACACCATCAACGACATCGCCATGACATCGGATATGACCGGGACATGCACACTGTTCCCCATCACATCCAGGAACACCGCATGCATCGTGGGAGGCAGTGGCATGGGCTCTGTGCATCGCACCCACATGGACGGAACTGCACGTACAACCAGGACACGACATGGATCCAGCGCACATGGACACACACACCGCTCAGTGGACATGAATAGGTCGCCTGGAGTCTGTGGGTGCTGCACCCCTCCCACCCCCGCCCGGGAATCCCATACCAGGACCTTTGCATGGACGACAAGTGCATACAACAACAACACGACCCCAGTGACTGTGACATGTCCAGTAACCACCACAGTGCAACAACAAGTGGCACGCCGCTGCATGCACGCAAGCACATGCCCTGATGTCATCTCACATGCACGCGTGCATGAGGAACAACCGCAGCAAACCTGTCACATGGAACTGAGATGGACTGTGCCCATGATGCCGAGCGGTCTGGTAGGCTACATGTATACCGTCTGTGTCAAAGTCCGCAGCTCCGCAGCTATACGTAAATGTACATTAGCACAGCCTTGGCCAAGCAGATGTCACTCTGAAGCCCACATCCCACATGCAACAGCCAATCACATGTAACCCCACACCCTATCCCATTTGCAATCATGCTCAGTATATCCTCAACATGTATTCCGCTGCCAGTAGTGTCCACTATACTGCATCACAGAGGACAGAAGACTCAATATAATGTTTGAAACCAGAACTGTCTCCGCTGACTCATTTCACAAGTACGAATGAGAGAGGATGAGAGTATGTGAAGTACACGGCAGTCGTGACATGACCATGTAGTCCACTGGTATTGGATGTCAACGCAAATGAGTAGCACTACTGTGGAAGACACACATGTGTCGTGTGAAGTCGTATGGACGCAGTGCTCAGGTGGGTGGGTGCGACGGGTAGATGCGCACATGACAAGTTGGAGCACGCCGTGTTGGGAGGGGTCATGAACAGTACACCACCGCTTCCCTGGGCATTGTGAGAGGACACCTGTCGGGGGGAGTGAACACGTGTGTGCACAGCAGCCGGGCACACGTACAAAGCGGTACCAGGCGCACCTCAGCCCACCCTCTGTGGACAAGCTGGATCCTGTTGTGCGCCCACCATGCCCCTTGACAAGGCACACACAGCCCCAGTCGACCAGGTGTAACCCCAACATAGTCAATCCGCACTGGCGATACAGGGCACGGGATGGCAGTGGAGCATGGTGTGTGAGAGGTCTCCTCGCGCTCCTCCTGGTCATATCACGCAGGCAATAGAACCTCAACGTCTAGCATGGCACAAGTCACATGGAAGTGTAGGGGGACGCACCACAGCACGAGCAGCACTGACGTCACGGGAGGTGGCTCGCACCATCCCATCCATTGCCCATCATACCAACCACGCCACATGCCATTGCGACTAAGTGCAAGCGCGTGCGCCACCACCCCCGAGCCCTCCCCAGAGAGGCCAAAGAGTGAATGTGTGGGCCATCAGCCACAGACGGACGCGGCCTGGCCGCAAGGGCAGCCACAGCCACTGGGTGTCGCAGGTGGCGGATCCGGAAGGCGAAGACTGTGATGCATAGTCCATGCAGGCCGGGTCTCCATTTGGGGCACCACGCAGGTGGACGGCGTCCCGCCACACATCATACCCTGAGACAGCCCACTCGTGCAACTGGACCCACACATACACTCCTTGCCCTCTCTGGTGCGAGCTTGGGGCTGCCTGTGCAAGCGCTAGCCTCGCAGGTGAGCATGCATATTGGGGGCGAGGGGAGGACATGAGGGCTGGGGCGAAGATGACTGTATCACTGTCAGTTAGTACAAGGGATGACCCAGATGTGGAAAGGAAGCGACGTGTCCCGTGTGTACTGCAACTAGTCGCCAATTCAACTACCCCCATGTCCGGAATGTAAGCCCGCACCTAGGCCCGCCCATCCGCCACATCGAACATACCACCAGCACGACAACCTTCCCATTTGAAACACTGACTGGGGGTGGCGACCAGTGAACAATCATGTGTTGCCTACCCACGCGTACATGTGGGCCCTCCATGATCCATGTCACCTGCGGCAAAGACATGACATGCGCAATGAGGGAAGTGAGGAGTGCTGTCCGCCCCACGCGCAGAAGGTGCATCAGCTCCACAGACCCAGCAGCGAGTCCAGCAGGGGTCACATGTGCAGGGGCAGCTGTGCCTGGTGTGAAGGCACATGCATATAGACAGCACATCGACCAATGTGTAATCTGCCCACATCCACAGTCCATCATCATGCGGACATAGGAATTGAACACAGGGCAACACATCTTAGTAGGTGCACCCACCGTGACCAACAATGCGCAATCATCGACGTACCCGCCCTGTGCATGGCCCCCCACCCACCGGAGGCACATCCAGTGCCACCATCCCACACACACAAGCCTACCACGGAACATGCTGTGTCCAATGCTCAGTACAGAGTCAGCGCCCATCTGGTGGATCCTGAACAGGAGACACATGCACACACATGCCAGCTCCCACCATGTACGTCTGCCACCTGGCGCGTGCAATGTAACCTCTCACCTGTGACGTGTGACTGCAAGCACACAGCCGTCTTGGCATGGGGCTGTCAATGTGGACACCTGTCAATGTTTCGGGAGCTGTGATCCGTACAGTGCTGTACATAGGGTGCAGTGCTGACACCTACTACTGTCTCATTTCCCCTCGTGCCACAGGTCCCACTTGTATTGGCCGCTCAGCCCGTGCCCACATCGTCGTCGTCGTGTGCCATACTCATCCAGCCTCGGAAGCAGTTCCATGCTCAGCAGACACTCATGTCGCCGTGGCGTTGCCGCTTGACGAATATGCAGTCAGTCCCCATCAGCACGCCCGCAAGTCATTGGGGCCTAGATCCCCATGTGCATGACCATGGCAGTGGTATGTCTCACTTGCCATTGCCATTGTTGGGAGATCTGTGTAAGTGTATTGTGGCCGTGCCGTCCCAGCTTGACAGCTGGGCTGTGGCACATGTGCTTGCTCAGTCATGTCAGTGATGTGTATGCGAAATTGCTATGTGTTGTGTTGCTTTGACATGTGTCCTCTGCCATTTTACCCAGGCGGAGACCGAACATTGACCGCCCATACCAACTGCTGGCGGACATGGACGATACAGAGGTTATCAGGAAGTTTCGGCTGGACAGGCCAACCCTGCATCGACTGTGTGCCATGTTAGAGCCCCATCTCCGTCCCCGCAGGGTGTATCCGACTGCTGTCACCCCCACGGCTAAGGTGATGGCCGCCATGCATTTCTTCGCCACTGGGTCATTCCAGCACACAGTGGGCAGTGGAGGTGGGATGTCCCAGCCCATGTTCAGCAAGGTGCTGAGGGATGTACTGGCAGCCATGATGCTGTACCGGAACAGGTACATCCGCTTCCCCAGGGCTCGTGAATTGGCGGCAGTGAAGGGTGCATTCTATGCCCTTGGCAGGATCCCACACGTTGTGGGAGCCATTGACTGCACACATGTTGGCCTTGTTCCACCACAGGCCACTGAGCACCTGTACCGCAACAGGAAGCACACGCACTCCCTGAATGTGCAAGTGGTGTGCCGTGCGGACATGGTGATCACCCACGTGTGTGCAAAGTTTCCAGGCTCGGCCCATGACGCACACATAATGCGCAACAGCATCTTGCCACGACTGATGGCCAATCTGCAACAGGATCGTGGCTGTATTGTCGGTGAGTATGTGGAGTGGTGAAGCGTGCTTGTTGTGCGATGCTGTCCCCTGTCCAGTTGGAATAGCAACGGTTCTCTGTGTCCCTCACACCCAGGTGACTCTGCGTATCCGAATGGGGCATGGCTGCTCAGTCCATTGAGGAATCCTCGCACCCCAGCAGACGATCGATACAATGAGGCACATGGGAGGACCAGACGTGTGGTCGAGCGTACCTTTGGCCTCCTCAAGTCCAGGTTCAGGTGCCTGGACCGCACCGAGGGTGCACTGGCGTACTCCCCACAGAAGGTGTGCCAGATAGTGGTGGCGTGCTGCATGCTGCACAATCTGGCCATTCGGAAGCAGATCCCCCTCATTGTGGATGACGGAGATCAACCAGGGCCCCAGCCCGCAGACCAGGACAGCTCGAGTGAGGAGGACAGCGGAGAAGAGGAAGCTGGGAATGTGCGGCAGCAGCTCATCGCCCGCTACTTCACTTGACGGTGAGTGTCCATGTACGACGGCTGATGTGGCTGTATCTGTGCAGGTGTGTGTGTGCTGTGTCAGGATGGCCGTTTGTTCACTACGTGCTGTGTGTCAACGCTCCATGGCCAGGGTAGTATGCCACTGTCGGTGACTGTGGCATTGTGCCCTATTGCTCTGTGCGATGTGTGTACATTGCTTGTACTTGTTGGCATGTACTGTGTGATGGGTGTGTGACACACTCATTGAATGTGCTCCTGTTCTGTCTCCCACCCCTAGGTCCCTACAGGCCCTCCGGATTCCATTGCCATGCCACGCATCAGGTGCCTTTCCGCCCAAGGTGGCCGTTGTATTCCGTACAAATTAAACACAGGGCACAAACAGCAGTTAGTGAAAAAGGTGCATTTATTACAAACTGTGACATGTGATTGTGCGTAAGGTGATGACAAAAGTGGTGCGTGCAGTGTCAATGAGCTGTCGGTCATGGCTGCGTGAAGCTCAGGGTGTACCCACTGGTTCTATGTCCATGGTCCAACACACACATGCCATCCAGCTGGCTGTGTGGAGTGGGATCGTAGAGCAAGTCAATGCAGTGGCTGGTCAAGGCAGGCTGGCGGAAGGCTGGCTGGCTGCCTCACTTGCGACTGGTGCGTGCGAAGTCCTCCCGGGAGACCTGTTTCCTCTTCGGACGGCCCCTTCCACGTTTGGGAGGGGGTGTGTGGTGGCGACCTGCTGGTGGTGGGTGAGGTGTGCTCACTGGCTGTGGTCGCAGGGGATGTGGACACTGCTGGCCGAGCCTGCGCCCTAGCAGGTGGTGGCGGAGGTGGTGTTGCTGGCCTTGCCTGTGACCCCACCGCCACCACCAGCTGGCCCATGAGGTCCACGAGTTGGTCCATACGGGACACGAATCGGCCCATATGGGCGTCCATGGACCTCAGCACCCCCAGCACCTCCCGCGTGTCTGTGGCAGACCTGACCCATTGTTCTTGGGCCTCCTCATAGGCCCCAAGGACTCTGGCCATTTGAGGCAGGGCATGGCTCCCAGGGGAGGCTGGCGTTTCCCTGACCCTGCTCCTCCTACCAGTCCTGCTGCCACCGGCCTGCCCACTAGCCACATTGCATACCGCGGTCCTCGCTGTGGCTCCCAGGGTGGATCCAGTCGGCCGGGCCACCACCTGCGCTGGGGCTGGTGCCAGCGAAGACGTGGTGGTGGTGGTGGCGGTGGTGGTCGGTGCGGCGATGGTGGCGGTTGCGGCAGTGGTAGTGGCCGCAATGACCGTGGGTGTGGCCGCATTGACCGTTGGTGTGGCCGCAATGTCCGTGGGTGTGGCCGCAACGACAGTGGCAGCAGGGGGCTGGGAATGTTCAGCAGCCCTGGATGATGGGTTGGTGGGTAGGAGGGGTCCTGGGGAGCGGCTGGGCCCTGCCACGCCAGATGGGCCAGCTTGGTGGTCCGTGTCCGAAGAGGTGGACAGATCCTCCAGATCCGTGTGTCCTCGTTGGGGGCTTGTTGGCTGGCTGTGCTGGCTGCTGTCTCCATCCCCAGCGTCCAGCAGTTCGTCACCTGTGGAGAGAATGAGATTTGTTATTGTGTTGCACCTGGCGAAGTATGTATTAGTCGTCTGACATTGGCAGTTCGTGCAATCTCGTACATGGGTTTCCCGGAGGCGAGTGTGTGGCTGTGGCATCTGTAGTTGTGTGTGCTAGGCAATGGGACTGTGTGCTGTGCACATGTGGCATGGGACGGATTGGCCATGCCGATGGGTGTGTTGCTTTGCCCCTACTCATTGTGACTCTGGTGTATGCGGGCTCCTGGCCCATCCTGGGTCTGGTTTTTACTTTGCTTTTGGAGTTCATATGGAACGCTTAGGAACGCATATGGCAACATGGGGGCCATGCCCCAGATTCGCATTTGGGAGGGGATATGCTTTTGGGGTACATGCTGTGAGCCATGGGTGCCGAACGTGACATGTGTTGTGGCAGCATGACAGTGCATGGTCTGAGGTGTGTGCATGCCTGACATGCCCTGCATATTTGCTGTCTGTTGTGGTTACTGGACATGGCATTGGACGCATCGTTATGAGTGAGTGATAGTTGTGTGCCAGCCAACGTATTGCAGTTGTCCCATCTCCTTGGTGTGCGTGCTGCCCTGTGCCATGTGCATCACTGCAGTGCTCGGGGGGTGTGTGGCGCATGTTGTGTGTTGTTGCTCACAGTGTGTCGTGCGCTTAATTGACTTCTGGCACATGGTTGGTCATGGGCATGTGTCTTAGCGTGACTGCTGTATGTGTGGCAGCTGTGCGGATGACATGCCTTTCATGAGACTGGGGCTGACGGATGGGATGGATGGTATGTTGTATGTGCATGGTGTGTCTGTGTGTTTGATGGGTTCAGTGGTGTTCGTGTGCATTTCTGTTGTTCCGCTCTGTTGCGTCTAGTGTTGTTTGTCTTACATAGGCGTAGTTGTGGGGTGTGGGGTTGACAGGCAGTGGGGGCTACATGGACAGGACTTCAATGGTGTTTCGGTTGTGTGTGATGGGTTGCACAGTGGCTGCCGTGTGGTACTATGTTCAGTGTGGCTTGTGCATGCAGACGTGGCTCCTTGGGTGTTGCTGTGTTTGTGATGGGTCATGTGGGGTGTGACTCTGTGTTTCATATCCGTGTGCACATTGTTCACTTGTTCGTGACGGTGGGCGGTGCTGCGTGTTCGTCTGCTACGTGACATGTCCCATGTGTTGGTCGTGTTCCGGTCCTCATGCCTCCAGTAATCCAGCCCTGTCCAGTTTCCCACCTGCAAGTTGTTCGTGCGTGCACTGTACTGGATGCCACATGGCTCTAAGCGGGGGTGCTCCATGTTGCAGGTCTGTGGGGGTGGGGGGTGTTGTGGGTCGTAGTGGTGGCTGGACACCCACTGATACCGATTGCTGTGGACCGTGATGTCTACCTTTCGGCTGTCGTTGTGCACTGCGGTGGCTGACACGTGGCTGTGGGGTGTGGGGGATGCTCCTCCTTGCTGTACTGTGGGACTAGGGGCCTGGTGTGTTTTGTACTTGGGCTGTCCACCCTCCCACCCACTGCACTTTGTGTTCCTGCCACTTACCTGTTACTTGTCGGTTAGTGCAGCTATGGCGGACACATGGGTGTGGTGGGTGCTCGTTGTGGCGCTTCTGGCATATTTGGGGACCTGTTGGTGGTTACGTGGCTGGCTGAGTGTGCACATGTCCCCACGCATCTTACAGTTGTTCTGTTTGGGCTGTGTGTGGTGGTGTCTGTTGTATGTGTGTGTGATGTGTTGTGTATTGTGTGCTGGACATGGGGGTGTTTGTCCCTGGGAGCTGTGGCATGGAGGTAGTGCATGTGAGTACATAGCGGTGTGCTGGTATACATTAGTTTGTACTTACCAGCCTCCACTCCCCCTGCTAATCCGGCGAGGATCTCCGGATGGATTACGACTCGCACCTTCTCCTCCCACGCTTTGAAGGTCTTAAAGAGCGCGGGATTCCCTCCGCCAGTGACGGCAGCCAGCTCTCTGTTTTTGCCCTCCTTCTTCTTGACCAGGCTCTTGACGTCATTCCAACGTTTGTTAATTTCTACTCTGTTCCTGGGCAGGGTCCCGACTGCATTGACCTGGTCTACGATCCGGTTCCACATTCTGTTTCTGGTGGCTAGTGGTGTGTGCTGGACCATGTTCCCATAGATTTGTGGGTACACCTTGATGATCTCGTCGACCATGACCGTCAGCTCCATGGGCGTGAACTTGGGCATTCTTTGTGGTGCCATGGTGTTTGTGGTGCTGGTGCGGTGTGTGTTGTGTAATGTGCAGGGGGTTTGTGGTGCCGGTGTTTGGTGATGGTGGTGGTTGTGATGTGTGCGTTTCTGTGGTGTGCTGCTGTCCTTGCTGTGTCACTGTGTCCTCTCCTCTCCTCTCTAGTTTGCAATGTTGCAAGGGGTTGTGGTCTGTGGGAGTTCTGCTTTTGTACTTACCTATGTGGGTGTGTCCTCATGGTCTGTTGTTTTCAGGTGTGTTGTGTCTGGTGTTCTGGCCTTTGTATTTTTTGTTTGTCCAGGGGGTGTTTTCGGGATGTGTACTGTGCTTGTGTATTTGTGCGTGCCTTGCTGTGTGGACTTATTGGCCATGTTGTGTGCTATTGGTTTTGTGAGCGGATGGTTTCTGTGCAGGGACGTGGGCGCCATGGTTTCTGCCGTGTCGATTGGCATCGGCGTTGTTTGCGCTGGCGGGCGGTATATTTGTGGTTTTCCCGCGCTCATGGCGGTGCGATCGTAATTTCACGTGCGGTGTGTCGGCCGTGAGGGCGGGCGGTTTTGTGTTGTCGGGCGTGTTTCCGTCCGTGGCGGGCGGTTTGACTCCGACTCGGACGATGGCGGGGGGTATTTTGTGCGATTTTTCCGCCGATGGCGGTTTTCGGTTTGTGTTATCGTAATGGCGTGGTCGGTGTTCAGACGGTGTATGCGGGCGGTATTTTGCCGATTCCATGCCCGGCGGATTTATTTACGCCGGGTATCGTAATGGGCCCCTAAGTATTGCCAAAAGATTCACCCTTTTAAGTGTAACCCCAAGCACAACAATAAGCAACTGAAAGGTGACCAGTCAATCTTTGTAAAGAGCTATTCACTGCGCAGCAGCATGTGTTGTTGCGTTTTAATAACTTTTGATCCCTTTGAGCTAGAAACATTTTTTTTTATTAACATCTGCAGATTATGGATTTTCTGGTAAGGACCTTGAAACATAAATCATCATAAATGATATCAGTAGGACATGGCAGGCCTGGGCTATAATCTTGGGTTTCTTTCTCAAGCGATGGAACTGTGTGATCTGGAGCAAAGCACTCTACACTTCCAGTGCCTTAGTTGCCATTTTGAAAGAGAAGGTACCTGGGGCATTGACGGATTGTGTTTTAATGAAAAAAGGCATTTCATATTGTGGCCAGAGCTGCCGATCGGCATTGCTGCAACATCCTGTGATTCTTGACAAATCACTTAATCTCCCTGTGCCTAAAAATTAACCCCGGGCTTAGTGGGCGTAGCGGGGCTACGCGGAGGTCCACGGAGTTGCGAACAAACTCCGTGGAACTCCGCTACGCTACGCTATGCCACCCGCCTCCACCCCCCCTATATTAACAATTAATATTACATGACTTAAAATTAAATAAAAACCACTTACCTGGCATGCGACTGCCCTCTTCCTCTTCCTCGCCATCTGGGTAAATCTTTGAGAAAACTGCGCGTCCGCGGGCGTATGCGCAGTTTTCTCAAAGAATTACCCAGACGGCGAGGAAGAGGAGGAGGGCAGCCCGGGGACGCCGCATGCCAGGTAAGTGGTTTTAATTTAATTTTAAGTCATGTAATATTAATTGTTAATATAGGGGGGTGGAGGCGGGGGCTGGCCAACTCCGCTCCGCTGTGGAGTGTGCGGAGATTTGCCTTCTCCGCGGAATGCGGAGGAGGCAAATCTCCGAACACTCCGCGGGCGGAGCAGAGGTCTCCGCCCGGGGTTACTAAAAATCAGAATGTATCCCTGTGTAATGTAACTGGTGCTCATGTAAAGCGCTCCAAAACCTTCAGGTCGAGATCGCGCTATATAAAAAAAACTGCAAAAAAATATATATCTCCCATAAACCCACCTAATTGAGTTACTACCTGCTGGACTAGGAAAGGGAAGGTTCTCATCAGGGAGACGTGTTGCACGGCAAGGCACAGAGAGGTGCGTGGCATGGGATCTGAAGGTTTGATATTAGAGGGATGGTGAAAGGTGAAAGTTGCATGGGTGGACACTTGGGGAGGCGGGCCAGGTGGAAGGGTGGATTTACACGCTGATCTCATGGTATGGGCGACGGACATATGAATAGATTGGTGCAGGTGGATAAATGGTGGATTGAGTGATAAATGGGTGACTAAGGTCGGAAAGTGAATGATTTTTAGATGGGCGTATAGGCTGACAGGCAGGTGGAGCGATTAAACATTGGGTGGAATAGATGCCTAGCTGACAGATGTATTCACAAATCATTTGTTGGACAAGTGAATGGATGGATTCATAGATTGATAAATAGGTGGCAAGACAGATGGAGAAATGAAAAGATAGATGGTGGAATGGATGGAAGACACATTGATTTATTAACCGCAGGATGTATAGATGGACGGATGAATGGGTCGATTCATACACGGATAAGCCTGCGGATAGGTGAAAATGCAGGTGGGCGATTCGGAAGGCTGAATAGTTAGCCATATACCTTGGTCAGATTCCACCTAGGAAGTTCGGTATACGTGTTAGTGCCACGGTGACGTCTAAAGCACAATGTTTTCAGCCTTCTCAGCTGGGAAGTGTGTTCCCAAGATTTACACTGATCAATTTTGTCAGGATTATGAGATTACTAAACAACCTCAAAACGCGTACATACATGATTAAAAAAAAAACATAGCGCAGCGGTTCGGATTAAGGCGCACAGCTCTCCCTCCCCCACAAACCCTCTACTGGGATGAGGAAGAGACATGTGAGCAGGGCAGGGAGGGGGGTTGTAGCAGCCCCCTTTCCAGTGGAAACGAAGCGGGGAGCCAAGCACATGGCTGGGGGCTTGGGCAGCTGTCCGCCTCATACTCGCTTCTCCGGGGCCGGCTAAGATGCTGTCTCTGGTTCAGACCTTCCCTGGAGGTCTCCACTGTCATCACAAATATATTTAAACACAGGTCTGCTTCGTTTGTGCTGTTCTCGAGGACCACCGCAGTGCATCTAGCCTTACGTCTCCACATAAAACATATATTAAACGATTATAACATACGCCTTTCTACAGTTTAAAGTAAAAGTAAAAAACAGGAACAGGTTTGGTTTCAGGGCAGAAACAGCAGGGGAAAAGAACGTGTTAGAGACTTCTGAGATGTAGCGCCAAGCAATGATTACCATTCTGACCGAAGTTAGCGCTACAGAATAATTCACAACATATCAAAAGTACATATTTTAGATCGTGAGAGCCTTTTAGAAGGTAGTGTTTTCAGCAAACACGTGAACTTCAGTACTGGAAGTTTATGGCTAGCTGTGAACCGGGTGGGGGTGCCGGAATCCACAACAACAAGCGCGCCCCAAAACCCCAGCGTGGACCCGGAAAGCAGCAGGATAAAGAAAAAAAATAAGTACACGCACCGTGTAACAACGAAGTAAAGGGGCCAGTAGCCACGGGAGGATACCAATGACGTCATGGCCGTACTTAGGCGGGACTAACAAGCCTATTATGGAATCACACACCAGCATTTACGAAGGACAAAGACAGAAGCCAATGAAAAATATGGGAGGAGAGTGGGGGCAGCTTGTCTCCTATACTCTACTACCACAGTCTCGCAGAGCGAGCAGCACATGCGCGCTGCCGCTAAAGCTCGACCTAAAAATGGGCAGTATCCTGTTAGAGCATTTGCAAACATGGGCGAACAAAAATAATGTTCTCTTGGAGTTTCAATTTGGGTTTCACACTGGCCTTGGTACAATTGATCAGTGCCTCAATTTATACCTCTCTATTAATAAATACACAGTGGACAAGGAAGGAAAGAAATATCTAGCCTTTATGGATTTGAGTTCAGCGTTTGACTCAGTCAACAGGTCAAAGCTTTGGAACATTATGATTGAATGTAGGGTAGAGCTGAGCATTGCCAGCTTTCTGAGAGACTTATACTTATAAGTGACTGTAAGTCAATCAATCAGGGATTTGTGAAGCGCACTACTCACCCGTGAGGGTCTCAAGGCACTGGGGGGAGGGGGGATTCGAGCAGCTCCGTCTCATCCAAAGAACCAGGTCTTGAGGCTCTTCCGGAATGCTTGCAGTGTGGGGGTTCGTCTGATGCTGAGGGGGAGTTTGTTCCAGGTCTTGGCCACAATGTAGGAGAAGGCTCTTCCTCCCGTTCTGACTCTGCGAATGCATGGGATTAAAGCCAGGGCAAGGTCGGCGGAGCAGAAGTTTCTCTTGCCTGTGTAGAAGGAGATTCTTTCATTGAGGTATTGGGGTCCAGTGTTGTGGAGGGATTTGTAGGAGTGGGTGAGCAGCTTGAAGGTCACTCTCTTTTCGACAGGGAGCCAGTGGAGGTTTGGAGGTGCTGGGTGATGTGGTCTTGTCGTGGGATACCGAGGGCAAGGTTAGCTGTGGCGTTCTGGATGGTCAGGGGTTTGAGGAGTAGAGATTTGTTGATTCCGGTGTAGAGGGCGTTCCTGTAGTCCTGTCTGCTGGTTATGAGTGCGTGGGTGATGGTCTTTCTGGATTCAGGGGGGATCCATTTGAAGATCTTGAGGAGAATGTGGAGGGTATTGAAGCACGTGGAAGATACGGCGTTGACCTGTCGGTTCATGGTGAGGGAGGAGTCGAGTATGATGCCGAGGTTACGGGCGTGATCCGTGGGCAGTGGGCAGTGGGCCACCAGGTGTTGTCCCATGCGGAGGGGTGTATCAGAGGACGAGGACTTACGTTTTCTCTGAGTTGAGCTTCAGGCAGCTGCTGCTCATCCAGGATGCGACGACTTTCATTCCTTCCTGGAAACTGTGTCTGGTGATGTTGGGTTCCTTGGTGAGGGAGAGGATGAGCTGGGTGTCAACGGCGTAGGATACTATGCTGAGTCAGTGTTTTCTAAGGATGGTAGTTAGGGGGGTCATGTAGATGCTGAAGAGCGTGGGGCTGAGTGAGGATCCTTGGGGTACTCTACAGCTGATCTCTGTGGGTTCGAAGAGGAAGGGCGGGAGCCTGATTCTTTGAGTTCGGCCGGTGAGGAAGGAGCGGATCCAGTCTAGGGCAGTTCCCTGTATGCCGGCATCGTTGATGCTGGCGGTTAGTGTGCGGTGGGAGACGGTGTCGAAGGATGCTGAGAGGTCTAGTAGAATGAGGGCAGCCATGTGGCCTTGGTCGAGGAGAGTGTGGATGTCGTCCGTGCCGGCTAGGAGGGCAGCCTCGATGCTGTGGTTGGTGAGGAATCCAGATTGGAAGATGTCGAGGATCAAGTTGGATTCTATGAAGTTCGTGAGCTGGTTGTTGATGATCTTCTCGTGACTTTGCCTGCAAAGGGGAGGAGAGAGATGGGTCTGTAGTTCTTGAGGTCCGTTGGGTCTGCGGAGGGCTTATTGAGGAGGGGCTTGACTTCTGCGCGTTTCCAGTTGTCGGGGAAAGTGCCTGTTTCGAGGGTGTAGTTGATAGTACGTCGTAGTTCGGGTGCTGTAGCGGAGACAGAGGTTTGGCACTGGTGAGGAGCCAACGGAAGCCTTTAAGCTTGCTAGAGGTGTATGCAAGGGCTGCATTTTGGCCCCTTTTCTTTTCTCACTGTATGTCAATGGTCTTGAGAAACACTTACTAGTGCTGCCTGCCCCGGGGTAGGAAATCACAGCATTCCAGCTCTTTTTTTTTTGTCCTCATCACACCATCACTTTCTTGTTGGTGCAGATCTCATCCCCTGGAGGGAGGGGATGGTCCACCCACACAAGAATATTGCTGTTCCGTTGTGACCTCCCCAGGCTCAAGAAAGTGATGGAGCAGGATAAATGAAATTTTTTTAACCTCCTAATAATTTTCGTAAAATAATTAATAAACATGTTCGTTTAAGTAAATAACCAACAATGTATGTTACATGTAAAGGGTTAAAGGTAACACGCTATTTTTGTGTGCAAATTAATCTACTTATAATTGTTGACGTGTCTAACATAACGTAATATTTGCGTACTAATAAAATAATAAACGCATGATTTGTGCTTTTTAAATAAAACGTGTGGTGGCAAAATAAAGCGATGGTAAGTAAGGGACGGCTTCATATGTTGCTTTTTGCTAGGTAATACCTAATTGGGGTATGTAGAAAGACGGGAGGGAAACAAAAGGGTTTATATTCTTTATTTTAACAATATTTTGCTTATCTTTGAAAATAGTGCGCTTAGGCCTGTTGAGCAGCAATATAAAATGGCCGCCATAAGCTAGAGTACGCATGGGCAAGAAGCCGTGGGGAAAAAGGAGAAAGGCTGTGAAAAAGAATGACCACGTGTTCGTGCTGAGAGCCTAAGATGGAAGTATGGTCAAGGCTATTGTGACCTTACTGAGCAAATGTGTGCCAAGATGATCAGCAAGAAGCGTGAGAAGTCAAACTGAATAAATGGACGGAACTGTTGAATCTAAAAAGTATCAGAAAAAGATACAAATTGGACTGATCGAAACTGATGAGTAATGTCATGAACTGTGGGAAACGATGCAAGCATGGACATTCCACAAAGAACTGGTTAAGACAAGAAAGTTTTATTAAAATGTATATGGACTTGAATGAACCAATGAGAGAGAATCACGCCATAGAGATGCAACATTTTTATTCAGTAAGCTAGAATTAGGGTATAAGAAGACCTACTCTTGGTGGGGAGGGGTTAGATGCTGGAGAGAGGAGATGCTGTAGATGGGTGAAGTTGCGGTTGCTGATGCTGATGAGCTGATGCTGCTGCTGCTATTTTATATTTTTAGTTGAGTATAAGATGCTGCTTTTGGAGAACCTTTTTACTCCTGATAGATTTTTCATTTAGAACTATTAGATTTTCCAAGACAGATAGATTGATCTTTTGGAGTTCTTGCTATGACAACCTTATTTTTCCGTCTAATAGGTATGCATTGCAATTTCAATTTATTCTTATATTGATGATAAATGTAATAATCTGAGTGATAAACTTAAATTTATGCATTGTTTCTAAAAACTTTATATAAACTTTATTATCTTTAAACAAATGACTCAGTGATTCTTTAGCTCAATAATTAAGGTAAAATGTTAAAGAGTTTATTGTGATTGAGCTGGTCTTAATCACCATCAACTGATTCCTACTAGTTGGTCCATCGACCAATGAGCGGAATACCTTAAAAGCAATGAGAAACATTATGTCGTGTTAAAAAGAGGTATCCCGTCTCCTTCCAGCGAATCGTTTTCTCCTAGGTTAAGGACGGAGGTAATCCAGGGAAATAAATGAGTAAGTGAATATATATGCGGTGTCAATGGGCCCCACCGTCATATGGATATAATCTGTGTATTGGAGAGATAGTTGTACCTGGATGACCAAGTCATATAGGAGAAGAATTTTTATTGTTAGCGCTGGATCAGATTTCTTGGTAGCAGAGTTATGGTTACTATAGATTAGTTTGGTGATTATTGATTATTGATTATTGATAAGTTCATGTCTAACACTTTATGTTGAGTCGCGTTATGTTATATGTAAGTTTTCACGCTTCCGGGAAGTAGGAAGTGGAACACGTGTGGCAAGAGAAGTCACATGGAATAGTGCATTGTCTGAAGTTCATCTTGGTGATAACACAGGTTGTGTTATGATAGGGACATTTTCCGCATAAAAGGTGTGTAAGAGAAATAGTGACCGGTTTTCTTGTGAAACTCTGGCCTTAATTCTCAGGAGCAGTATAGTCTCCACATGTGTTTTATCCCCAGAGAAACGGGTTTACCGCTTGCTTGAAAGAAGGGTAAGGTAGAGGGAAGTGCTACTTTATTGGCGAAACACAAAATTCTGTGGTAGGGTAGAGGTAAGCGCTGCCTACTGGAAAATACAGAATTCTTGTGTAAATGGACAAAGCTATCTCTTTTGTTTAGCGAATCAGACAATGGAAATGTGTTTTAAATGTTGTAACTAACGAAGAATTGTTGAAAAAGAAATTGCCGAAAAATTCTGTAAAGGAGGGGTCAAGAGCAGAATTGACGTAGACAAAAGCTGCGCTGGGATTGGATAGTGCGCTGTAGACAGAAACTGCTGTGATTGGAGTGTTGGTGTGAGTCGCGCTAGGATTGGTCGAATAGCCTAGTGACGTGGAAGTTTATGATTGGAGTGTTGGTGTGAGTCGCGCTAGTATTGGTCGAATAACGCATAGAGAACAGTTTTGAATTGCGGATCGTTTGAGGAGAAAAAGCGATTGTGAATCATGTCGTATTATGAATATGGTAGAGAGAAAACGTCGTGGATGTCGAAAGTTAAGAACTTCTTTAAGAAAGACAAAAAGGTAGTGACTAGAGAGGGACAAATAATTCCTCCGCCGAAATCACCAGCTTCGCATATGATGCTGAAATATGGATATCATACATGCATATGGTTAGAAAATTGGACAAAATATACCAAGAATGATGGAGCATTGGCTTTCCCTGAGAATGGTTCATTTAATGTAGCTGTACTACGGAATTTGAGAGAGAAGATGGCAATGTTAGAACCTAGACCTAGACCGACACAGTTTGAAGCTTTAACTGAATGGGAAGATGAGATGTATGAACGAGAGAGATTCAGAGGATTAAAGAATCATGAGTTTGTGCCTGGAAGGTTATGGGGAGTAAATCATGAGGACAGAATAAAGCGTTGGAGATGTGCTAATATGACAGGAGGTTTGTTTCCAGCTTTTACAGTTGAGGAAGAA